>PISW01006571.1:0-106385 GCA_004023785.1 Mungos mungo
GGAGGAGGAGGAGGAGGAAGAGGAGGAGGAGGAGGAGGAAACAGAGAAAGCAGAAGCAGACGCATGGAAGGGAGAGGAGGAGGAAGAGGGGGAAGAGGAAGAAGCAAAGGAGGAGGAAGAAGCAGCAGAGGAGGAGGAAGAAGAAGAAACACAGGAGGGGGAGCAGCAGAAGAGGAGGAGGAGGAGGAGTTGGGGGAGCAGGAAAAGGGGAAGGAGAGGGGAAGGAGGAAAGGGAGGAAGAAGGAGGAGGAGAGAAGAAAAAGGGAAGAGGAGAGGAAAGGAGGGGAGAGAATAATTTTAGGCAAATTTTCTTGAAGATAACCAGTTGAAGCCTAATTACCTTTTATATGGAAATTGATAGGCAAATCCTCCGTGATTTTTATCTCAAGTCAAAGACTAATCTCAAGTTATGTCAAGTACAAAGTAAATTGGGTCACCATTGATCATAGTAATCCAACCATACTTTCTAAAGAACAGTGTTTCCGTATCAAATGAAGATTGAACAAGTGTGGAGAAAAGCGATACCCTACAGGCACTGTGACGGCCATATGCTAGTGCCCTGGGCTGTCCTGGGCTACTCTGCCCTGAGCTTTCATGACAGTTCCCAGAGGAGTATCACCACTGCTGCTGTTTTCATTCCCTCTGCAAACCTTCCGTTGCTTCTCTTCTCCAATTCACTACAACATACGAGCCGGACAAGTAAAGATCAAAATGCGTCTTCTCCCTCTGTCACGCTGACTGTGGTTCACTGCACTACAAGATGCCAAGAAGTAGAATGGCCACCAGCACTGAGAGGAATATAACTGGCCATATTTGAAGATGTTCGATGAACGGACTGGATCTTACTCAGAATTTAGAGGTTCCCCAAAGCGGCTGTCCTTCCTCAACCCCCATGTGGCTTGAGACACTGCCTCCGGTGCTCCTCACAGCCCTGTGCCCCTCTCTGAATAATACTGATTTGACCTCATGTCTCCACAGAGAGGTTACTTCCCCAGGAAGTCTCTCCTAACTCCTCAGGAGAAGCTAGAGACCCTCCCCTGCCACCCCAAGCTGGGTGCTTCCATAATGCTGCCTACAGTGCTTGCCTCTTCCCAAGCCTCCCTCCCAATACATTGTCAGCTACTCAGGAGCAGAGACTATGTTCACAGGAGACACTCAACGACATCTGAAAAATAGATCATTTAAACAGTTTGACCAATACAATTCATGTAATTTTATTTTGAATGAGGATCTGGGGACACGGCACCCCCTCTCAGGAAAAGGGCAGAGGTGTCTGATAAGATCCATCAGGACAGCCTTACAAGGGGACACAACTAAGCACCAAAAACAAAGCAAACATTCCTCAGGAGGCCAATTAGAGGATTTTGAGAAACATTTAAGGTGCTTTACCTTTAGCATCCTGGCTGGTTTAACAAGTTTTAATTCAGCTGACTGCAGGTTGTAGAGAAAAATCTCTGAGATATTTAAACCCATAGCAGTGCTCCCAGTTATAAAGAAATAGGGAAAAAATGAAAGTAAATGAAAACTGATATGAATGTAGGATCTTTAAAGAATAATAAATTAGCTGGGAATGGCATCCAAACAGCAGTTCCCAAGATGTCACTATGTAATTATAGCTCATCAGCGTATGTCTTGCATATTCCAAAATAACCCGTTACACTACCCTCTTTTCTCCCCAGTTGGGGAAGGAAAGGTGATAGCAGGCCTCAAAAATAATAACTAAACGGTTTCTTACTAACAAGGGAGGCTATCGGCTTTGAATGTCCAATATTTTCTATAAATACATCACACACAAAGAAATCTGAAAGCATATTCCTAGAATTCAAATTACCCTCAGGCGATTTTCAAGGATTTTCATAATGCTTTAGAGACAAAATGATTTTCCCTGTTGAATTTCAAATAAAGGAAGAGATTATTACCCTAAAAATAGAGGGTAACTAACAGGAGTTGGGAATATGGAGGAGTCTTTCCGCCCATCATCTCTTTGATGTGATTATTCAAAGTGATTCTCAGATTATCCAAAATGAATGGCTTCATTAGTGAGTGGTATCAGGAACCATAGAGAGCTGACGTCCACTTCAGTCCCCTGGTGTTCGGCAGCCTGATTATCCCCAGAAGCAGTGGGCTCATGTGTTCATTCAGTATCTGCTGCAGTGGAGTCCTGGGTAAATTCCACTGGACAAACAGATCAGCATCCTATAAAGCGGATGCTGATCTTCAGCATCAGATAGTTGGGGAAAACTGCCCATCATGGGCAGTACCAGAAATATTGCACTGTTTTTAGTACTTTAAATGCTTAAGATAAAACATTTTAAGGTTTTAACATTTAAAAATGAATATGTTAAATGCTTAGGATGAAATATTTAGGTAAAACATGCTAAAACTTTTCAGAAGTAATCATTTACCATCTAAAATAGAAACAAAAGTTCAAAATCAATATTTTCTACCTATTATTGCTTGGATCTCTCTCTCAAATGATGAAACTCAAAAAAAAAAGTCTGACTTTGTTCCAAAGAGGACATCCAGATGGCTAACAGACACATGAAAAAATGTCCAACATCCCTCATCATCAGGGAAATACAAATCAAAACCATGATGAGGTACCACCTCACACCTGTCAGAGTGGCTGACATTGACAACTCGGGAAGCAACAGATGTTGGCAAGGATGCAGACAAAGAGGACCTCTTTTGCACTGCTGGTAGGAAGGTAAACTGGTGCAGCCACTCTGGAAAACAGTATGGAGGTTCCTCAAAAAATTAAAAATAGAACTACCCTATGACTCAGCAATTGCACTACTAGGTATTTATCCAAAGGATAGATGAGTGCTATTTCTTGGGGGCACATGAACCCCAATGTTTACAGCAGCACCATCGACAACAAGACAAAGTATGGAAAGAGTCCAAATGTCCATCAGCTGATGAAGGATAAAGATGTGGTACACCCACACCCACACCCACACACACACTGAAATATTACTTGGTGTTCAAAAAGAATGAAATCTTGCCATTTGCAACAACACAAATGCACTGGAGGTATTATGCTAAACGAAATTAGAGAAAGACAAATATCATATGACTTCACTTGTGTGGAATTTAAGATACAAAACAGATGAACATAAGGGAAGGGAAGCAAAATAATATAAAAACAGGGAAGGGGATAAACCAGAAGAGACTCTTAAATACAGAGAACAAACTGGGGGTTGCTGGAGGTCTTTGAGGTCGGGGGATGGGCTAGAGGGGTGTGGGGCATTAAGGAGGCACTTGTTGGAATGAGTCCTGGGTGTTATATGTAAGTGATGAATTACTAAACTCTATTCCTGAAATCATTATTATACTATATGTTAACTAATTTAGATGTAAATGTAAAAAAAAAATAAATAAAGTTAAAAAGAAAGAGAGAAAGAGAGAGAGGGAGGGAGAGAGGAAGTAAGGAAGAAAGAGAGAAAAAGGGAATGCTATGATCCTGGGGCAGAAATGTAAACTTGGTCCCAGGCAGACCAAGGCAAACGGTCTATCTGCAGGCGATAATATAGAAAAATAAAATTCTAAAAGCCTTACTTTGTATCCCATATTCCTTCTGTCCCTGTAAGGAGCTATATAAAGGAAAACGGTGCTATGGTCCCTCTCTCTGAGAACCTTACAGCTTATGGTTTCTGCATGGGCAATTGTTTGTTTAGTCTTCCTAAAATTCCCAACGGGTGATTACTTGTGATACATTCTTTTTTTATGCAAATATAGCTCTAAGGAAGCTTCATGTCCTCTTTTATTAAAGCATGTAATAATGATCCAATATAGAGAAGCAGAACTAAAAATTTAGCACCTACCATATGTTAGGCACTGGGTGCTCAGAAATACATTTTCATCAGTATTGGTACTTTTAAAAAACCCTGGATAGCTCATTTCCCCTATGTTGTACTGATGTTTTTATTCCATACCATCTTAGGAAACAGTGATTTATTTTTTAACAGGAGGTTTGATAGATACTCCTGTGAGATTAAGTGGAGTGGACTTATCTTCATTTTAAAGATGGGGAAGTGGAGCATGAGCAGTGAGGATTACGTGGTATTATGACTTGATAACATAACTGAAATTCAGTCCCAAGTGCTTCTGTCATACCGTATTCTCTTCTTCACTCTTGAAAAATCATAAGGCACTCACAGTAGCAAAAATATTTTTGTGCATGAAGATTAGAGAGAGAGATTATAAAATTAATGAATGTCAATATTCTCATTTTATGTCAATTTTTATTAAAACATACACCTAACAGCTTTTTTTTACTTTATCAGTATTGATAATTTAGACTCCATGTATTTTCATGGATTCTGAAATAATATCGTATTTTTAGATAACAAATATTAGTAGAGATAAAAATATTCCTAGTATGGTGCCTCAGAACATATTACTATCTTGAATTCATGAGCTATCGCTAAAATTCAGATTTTTTAAAAAAGTAGCCTAGAGGGAAAATCACAATAAACACTCCTACACAGCGAAATAGTTCACTCCCCAGTATATGTCTCTGTTTAAAATTATAGCAGAATGTTCAAACTAAAAGACAGGAAAAGAAAAGCTTACTGTCATTTAAGAGCCAAACCAATAGGAAGCTTTAGCTCAGGTTTTCCAAATTTTGCTGCAAGTCAGAAATGCCTGGCAGGGTGGGGAGGAGGGCTAATCAAAATATATCCACAGGCTACACATCCAGAGACTTTTTCCATCAGATCCGAGGAGGTCCTGGCCATCTGGACTTTTAGAGCTCCCCACATCCTTCTTGGGTTCAGCCAGTCTGGGTACAGCCTTAGGGAGAGCCAGCTTTTGGGAGACTGAGATCTTAGAAGAGTTTGAATCAAAGCTCTGCCATTTGCCAGTTCTGAACCATTGGGACAGGACAGAACCATTTAAGACTGTCTGACCTTCATGAGACTCATCTATAAAATGAAGGAAAAAAGCACTATTCTTGCAAAGGTCTTACTGGGATTACATAGGATGATGTAACGCTGAGCACTGATACCAACATAACATAGATGCTCAAACAGGTATATGTCCTTTCCTCTTTTTCCTTAAAATTAGCATCTACTATTGACATTGAGGCACACTTCCTGCTCTCTAACCTGGTGAAGTAATATTATATAGGCCCCCATTTAAAGCATGGAACTTAACCAAAAACAAATGCTCTGCCCATTTCAGCGGGTTAAGCTGTATGGCCACAGGGACATATGTGATTGCTCTAGGGGAATCCCAGACGCCATAAAAATACTTACGTAAACTAAAATCCAAGGGCCTCTCACATGGTCCAGTATCATTCGGAAGTCCAGCAGAAAGTGATACATGCAAACTGGGTAATTTGAAAAGGGGGTTTATAAAAGAACCGTTTACAAGAGCCTGGGCAAGGTATACGGAAGCCACAAGGGACGGTAACAGTGCCCTGGGAGTGCCGGTGGGGGTCAGAGGGCTCCGACCACACCTGAGCCAAAGGGGAGAGGAAGGGCAGTCACAGGAGCCCCACAGGAGCTGTGACCCGGGTCTCACGTGACCCTTCAGGATGACAGTCCGAGGAACAGGTCCCTGACCTCCCTCTTCTCCCTCCTGCTAGCTGCTTGCTAGTGCTCCTCGAAGGTCAAAAGTCAGGACCAGCCTCCCCGCGATGGGGAGAAGAGCTGAGAGTGGACTGGAGCAGAAAAGGGAAGGCATCCCAAGATTAAGTCCTAAGTCGTTCATTCAGTATCACAACGAAACACAGTCCCTCACCCCCAAGTAATTAAAAATAGTTCCAATATGCACTTGTCGCTTTTGAAAGCATTATAAGAAATCCAAGAAATTTGCTTTAACCAAAAACACAAATTAAAACGCCTTTTCTTTCTTCCTCTGCCATTCCCACCTTCCATCAAAATCTCCCTCCAAAACGCCGCCCTCAACACCCTTTATCGATTCATTTTTCCTGTAGGTAACACGGGCTCCTTCCGGCACAAACTCCCCAGCCCACGTCGTTCCCTCCATGCCCAGCTCCGCTTGCAAACGCTCAGAAACGGACCTGCCAGGCTCATCGTGTCCTCCAGCAAGCACAGGGGAGGTGAGCTGAACGGGAGAGGAACTGCAAGCAGGGGCGCGCTGGCAGGCACTCTGTTGACCTCTGTGGTACTTAGAAAACAGTGGGAGCTCCTCTGTGGACAACACAGTAGAAAGCACACCTGGGATGGTCCTCTCCCTAAGCCACTCCTGGGCTTGCCTTCCCAAGCAACTCTCGGCGGTGTGACCATCGCCTGGATCTGACCCCTGCACTGAAAGAAACCAGCCCCATTCAGTACCTGCCCGGGTTTTAGTCTCCTGGAGGTTCACAAAACAGCCTTGGGAGGTAAGTAGGAATGTTTATTCCCTTAAGACCGAGGAACGCTAAATGACTAAATAGAAGAATCACAGTCAAAAGTGTGAAAGGAAAAATACTAGATAGAATTCAGTAAAAAAAAAATTTTAAGGTTTAGGGTGTTTAAGGTATTTTTGTCTGTTTTTTAGAGAGAGACAGAGAGAGCACGAGTTGGGGAGAGGGGCAAAGGGATAGAGAAAGAATTTTAAGCAGGATCCACGCTCAGCATGGAGCCCAACATGGGGCTCCATCCCGTGACACTCAACTGACTGAGTCACTCAGGTACCTCAAAAAAGGTTTGACATATATAATGTATTTGTCTCTAAGAATTGAAGACTCTCATGTATATGTATGAACCACACTTATTTTTATTTTATTTTGATTTAAAACATATATGTAGTTAAATATATATATTTTATATAGTTATATATATTAAAACATATGTAGTTTTAAATCAAATTATTTTATTTAATAATCAATCAAAATAACTTGAATTAAAATACATATGTAGTTTTTTTAAGTATTTATTTATTTTTGAGAGAGAGGGACAGAGGGACAGAGAGAGAGAGAGACAGTGTGGGCAGGGGAGGGACAGAGAGAAAGAGAGACACAGAATCCAAAACGGGCTCTGTGCTGACAGCTCATCTCAGCTCAGCTCAATGTGGGGCTCGAACCCACAAACCGTGAGATCATGACCTGAGCCAAAGTCGGATGCTCAACCAACTGAGCCACCCAGGCACCCCATATATGTGGGTTTCGATCAATATAAATTCCTATTTCACCTGTTTTAAAGCATACAAATGGAGATTTCTGGGAAATACAGGAACAAAAATATTTGTTTACTCCCTACATTGCCACTCACAAACATTAGCAGAAGTAATTTAAAAATAAAATAAAATTGCAATGATAAAGTCAGGAAGCTTTAAGAATCCCATTAGAAAGACTAGAATTCATGCAAAATACAATAGAACTGGAACAAAATGAGAGAGCTCATGGGCAATTTATATTTCTCTCGATCTTGATCAAAATGAAGATCTAATTAGTGATCCTTTAGTTGAAGTGAGAAAGACTGGGGTCAACTTCTACTTCCCAGAACAGCACAGGAGGCTGGATTAAGGGTGGACAGTATGCGCTGGCCATCTAGATTTTTCCCACTAAGACCCCTGATGCCAGGAAACTGCCCAAGAGCGAATTGGAAGGGCAGAAGGGAAAGGATCCTCCCCTGCTGAAGGCGTTGCTCAGATTCATCAGTGAATGATAAACACTAAATTACAACATTTTTTAAATGTGATTTATATGTTCAATAACAAGAAGCCTAACCTTGTGAGTGGGTGATCTGCTCATCCCAAAGAGAAAATACAGGACAGAAATGGAGAGAAAAAGAGAGAAAAAGACAGACAGAGGCAAAGATCAAAGTAAATACTACATTTCAGGAAAAAAATGCCCCCAAATAAACAAAAGCAAATTTAAATCAAACGATACTCTTAAAGAACCTAAAGATAATCTGAATTCTAGGCAGAGAATATAAGAAAACTATGAAAAAGATAAAAGAAAATAAAAGGTAACAAACAAAGATAAGAAGGAAACTGACCAATGTCAGGAAAGAAATGGAAAATATCAGCACAGGCATTTTTCATATGAAATCTTTATTTGAAATAGTAATGAGTGGAATATATACTATTGAAGCCATTAAGAAACACAAAGGGCAATCTTCAAAAGCAAATTACATTAAAAAAAATTAAAAAGTGAAAGTATAAATTCAGTGTAGAGAAAATAATAGAGAAGACAAGGGGGAAAAATTTCAAATGTGCAAAACTGATATTCCTGATGAAAAATAATGGAACAGAAAAATTCAAAGATTTAGTACAAGAAATCTTTCTTAAAGGATGACTTAAACAGTCATACTATATTTACAAAGAAATTATGCATAAATACTAAGATGGAATATTCTGGCAAAATTGCTTGACCTCAAGGCAAAAGGTGAAATTTCTATTCAAAACTATTGGTTAGAATGATGTCCAGAAACCAGTCTGAGAACTTCACAACGAAACCGTCTGAGATTTTTTTCAATCCTCCAGCATTTAGTATGTGCTTGGCTCAGTGTAATATAGGGAAAAAATTAGGAGCGTTTCAGACAAGCCTTAGAAACTTCCACTTCAACTATCAATGACCAACCCAGTGGAGAAATCCCTTCAAAATTCTAACAGAAAATAATATATGACTCCCAAACTTTATACTCAGCCATGTCTTTGAGTCAAATATACAGATAGGAGAAAAGTTACCTTCTTTTCTTTTATGTAAATATTTGAGTAATCTATGAGTGATCTATTGGTGATTCTTTAAATTTGTATAAATATTACACATATTAGACACATCAATATATACAACCAAGTGATAAATCAGAATAATGTATACTATATGAAGGATCAGCACTAGATCAATACAAATTAAAACTAGATCTAAATGAAAATGGTAATTATGGTTATAGAACAGAATGTGAATGTTATAATCCTTGAAATGCAAAATTAATAACATAACACTTAGGAAGGAAATAACATAACACTTAGGAAGGAAAAGAAAATGTAAACATAGTAATTCATTTTTCAAGGCAGGCAGAAATTGTGTAAAGTTAATAATCAAGAAGTAGTTATTCAAATGTATTATTTAAGAATGTTTTAAAAACCACTGAAAGAAATAGGTTAGCTAAGCTGATACTTTTTATGTCCAAAAAGGTGCAAAGAAAAATACAGGAAGTTTATCTAAAAATACATAAGAACAGTAGCAATAAATCATGAAATACAGCATTTTAAGTTATCAGAAGACTGGACACACTTATAAAGTCAATAAATGTAAATGGCATGAAGTCCGTTCTTTTTTAAAAAATGTGGTAATCGTGAAAAAGTGAAAGCAATATAATGCTTATCCTTAAGGGCACAAAAACATGAACACTGGGAACAGAGATTTTGTCTGTCTTATTAAGTACTGCATCCCTAGCACCCAGCACACATCCAGGCACACTGCAGGAAACCAACATCGTTGACTAACTGGACTGATTCATACAAAAGAATAATGTGTAGCTGTGAAAAAGCCCTAAAGAACCAAGAAAGACCTAAAGGTGACTGAGGTGAAAAGTTTTGTGTGATGCTGTTGTAAATGGAAAGAGAATACAGCAACACAATATTATACTATGATCTCCTTTTTATAAAAAAAAATATATAGATATTATGTAAAAGTTATATAAGTAATAATACATTATGCATACATGGAATGTTTATGCAGGAAAATGTCTAGAATATAAAAATATATCTGAACATCTCAACAGAGGTGCTGATGGAATAATAGGAGAGAAGCAGAATTTCACGTTTCATTTCTTTTTTTTTAAATTTTTTAAAAATGTTTTTATTTTTGAGAGACCAGAGAGAGAGAGAGCGTGACCAGGGGAGGGTTAGAGAGAGAAGGAGACACAGAATCTGAGGCAGGCTCCAGGCTCTGAGCTGTCAGCACAGAGCCCGATGTGGGGCTCGAACCCACAAATCATGAGATCATAACCTGAGCAGAAGCGGGACGCTCAACCAACTGAGTCACCCAGGTGCCCCTCACATTTCATTTCTGACTAGTCTGTTATGTTTCAACTTTTTACAATGAACATATTCATTTTGTAATTTAATCATTTAAGTTAAAAATAAATGAAAATGACAAAGGTCATCTGGAAATGTCTATCACTAATCCTTAGATCATAAAGCATATGAGGAAAGACACATTGCATTATTCAAATTGAGATAAATTAAGAAAAATATTTACATCCAAAGCCTAATGATAAGTCTATTGATAAACTAACTATGAACCAATTTTATCTACTTCTATAACAAGAATATAGTTCATTGGTCACTGAGAAGACAGAGAGAAGCTGGCAAGATAAGCTTTAGATTTTAAAGCATCTCACCTAATAGAACAGTTTGGAGAAACAGAACCTACATGTCCAACTCATACTCAACTGAGAAGAAGATAATTAGAGCCTAATGTTTGGTTTATACAGAAAAAGCGGACTGAAATAGGCAATAAAAGATTTTTCAAGCACAAGTATGCATAAAAATTAAAAAGAATTCATCAAGAAAACAGAGGCCCACAGTATGAGATGAAGTCCAGTTGGACATACGTGAAGTCAATAGGTAAGACAATTTCTATAAATACATCACAAACTGCATGGCTCAGCAATCGACTGAAATTGTAAAACAAAGTCCTTGTTAGCTCTGAAAATGTCTCTCAATATGGATAGCATGGGCAGGTTATTTGGAGAATGTAATTCTACTTTTTATAGTAGGTGGGTTACTATATAAAGAATGGTAATCAACTTTTCATCAACTCTTAGGAAGATAGTATTAGGAACAATGTGTTTGAACTGTATAGTAGAGGATTTATTCAGATATAAATAGGGAGGTGCTGAATTTCTTGGATAAGTCAAACGATCATCCTGGCGATCTTTGAAAAATGGATGGGTGTCATCTGTTTAGTGCTCCTAGGTTATAATGATGTCCATGAGCTAGGGGTCTGACCAGGGGCTTGGTACATGGCCACACCAGAATCTGCAAGCTCCTTCAAGGACAAGGAGCAGGTTTCTTCTGTCATTGGCCACCAGCACCTAGGACTGTGCCTGAACAAGTACAGAAACAAGTCTCTGCTGTTAAATTCCTACAATAATAGGATTATTATAATTATTAATAATTATGATTTTTAAAAATAATTTAAATATTAATAGGATTTAAATATCATCTGATAAGAGAGATGTAAAATACCAGATAAAATTATATGTTATAAAATTATTTGTTACTTAAAGAAAATATGGAACACCCAGAGGGAAAACAATGATCCATATCTCTTCACCTTAAAACAACTAATACTGGGGGCACCTGGATGGCTCAGTCAGTTAAGCATCCTACTTTGGCTCCGGTCATGATCTCATGGGTTCGTGAGTTCAAGCCCATGTGGGGAGCTCTGTGCTGACAGCTCAGAGCCTGGAGCCTCCTCCAGATTCTGTGTCTCCCTCTCTCTCTCTCTGCCCCTCCTCCACTCATCCTCTCTCTCTCTCAAAAATAACAAACATTTTAAAAAATTTAAAAAACAACCAGTACTAAATGTCTTTCATTTTAGTCTCTCTGTCTAACATATTTCATGTATTTTAAGCCTAAACATAATTTCTACCTGATATTTTACCTGATTTTACATCAGAAACGTTTCCTGTATTATTACATACTTACCACAAATCTTATTTGAAACTCTGTATTATAGTACATGAGATTACCATTACATAAGTACATGAGTGACTTTACCATTGACTCCCAAAGTGTTGTGTGCTAAATGTTTCACACACGTTAACCCATTTATTCCGCACACAAACATACACTCCCACGAAACTACCTACTAGGAAAGGAGTCACTGTCCTCACCCCCATTTTAGAGACGTGAAAACTGGAAAACAGAGATGTTAAGAAATGAGCCCAAAGTCACACAGCTATTACTGAAGGACACAGCCAGAATTTGAATTATGTCACAGTGACAGGGAACCCTATTCTCTTAACCGCTGTACTATCCAGACATCATTTTAAAAACAAAAGTGGCAAGCTCATTAGAAAGATTTTTATATCCTAGTTTTAAATCTTTTTTTCCTAATGTTTTATTTCTTTTTGAGAGACAGAGAGAGCTTGAGCAGAGGAGGGTCAGAGAGAGAGGGAGATACAGAATCCAAAGCAGTCTCCAGGCTCTGAGCGAGCTGTCAGCACAGAGTCCGATGTGGGCTCGAACCCACAAACCATGAGATCATGACCTGAGCCAAAGCCAGACGCTCAACCGACTGAGCCACCCGGGTGCCCCTTAAATCCATCTTGATTTAAGTAAATAAAATATGTATCTGTTGGGGTGCCTGGGTGACTCAGTCAGTTTAGCATCCGACTTTGGCTCAGATCGTGATCTAGGGGTTCACAGTTTCAAGTCCCACATCGGGCTCCTTATTGACAGCTTGGAGCCTGGAGCCTGCTCTGAATTCTGTGTCTCCCTCTCTCTCTGCCCCTCCTCTGTTCACACTCTGTGTGTCTCTTCCCCCCCCACACACAAAAATAAGTATTAAAAAAATTAAACATGTATCTGACAAGTTCAAAAAAGAACATTTAAAAAAATAGAGCAGATTAGGTTATCAATGAAATCTCATGGTATCAACCAAGGGACGAATAAAAACCAGTGAAATAAAAGCTAAATCCAATGTCTATCCCCAGAAAAAAGGAAGACTTTCTTTCCCCGAAAGAAAGCTGCAGGGAATGCATGGGACTTGCTGCGCTGCATTATCTTGACAAAAATGTAGCAACCTGGACATATGGTGTGGCTCAAACCCGTGCTGAGTAACTTTTGGACAGGGACACTGAAAAATATAGCTAGCCTGGTTAATAATAGCAAATCACTGATCCGTCAACTAATGGTGTTTATAGGAAATAGAATTCACGAGAAAAAGAAATAGCAGCATGAGACAATTAATCCACGACATGTAATTTCCTTCTCTGTGCATCGCCTTCTCCAAGAGGAAATCTGAAGATTCGCCACCTGTTCAGATATGCTTTTCGAAAGATTTGGAATGGCTTCTCGCCAGAACGACTGAAGGCATTCGTTTACATCACAAAATAAAAATAAACATGGCGTTCGCTGCAAGGTAAATTCTGTGATCTAAGGAATAATGATGTAAAAAATAGCAACACTCGCAACTCTCAATCTCCTAATTTTAGTAACAGATACGTGATGTGTACTAGTTTAGAGCACCCAAAATTTAATATACAGAAAGTAGTGACTTTCTAACCAAGCTGTGTTCCCAATTCATAGTGGACACTCATCTTTAAAAATTTTAGCTCTCCTTTCTTTTTGTCCAGGTCCAATTTTAATGCTCCTTCCAACTAAATTTTTCTTTCTCTCCTCTTTTACTCCCTCTTGGTTCTCTCATTTATTCCTCATAACTGACTACACTGCATAAAGCTGAATCCAGTCAAGGGGAAATGTAAATTGGATCCAAATCCAGTTATCACCGCTTCTAATCACATAACCATAAGCAAATTACCCAATTCCTCTGGCTTCCTTTTCTCATATGAACAATAGTGAAAATTATACTTACTCCATGGGGTATTGTTAAGAACGGCACATAACTTTGTGAAAAGCATCTGTCGCACAGTGAATGCTCAGTACCGTCTCTGTCCCTGCTGCCGGGGACCGCACCTGCCTACCTGGTGGGCACCCACCTTCATGCTACCGTCCCCGTTATCATGCGGTCCACCTAAACATTATTTTAGGGTACTTGTTCCAGTAGCACCTGCAAACATATAACGGTTGTAACACAGTGAATCTCATATTGGGGTACCCACACCTCTGAGAGCCAGAAACATTTGTTTTAGTTCTAAAGAAAAGTTACATGCATTTGTGAAACCTTGCACAAGGCTACTAAAACCTCAAGTTCCTTCTGAGTAAGTCTAGAATTTTATCAGTTGAACTACTTATTTGCCACACACACACACACACACGCACACACACAAACTTGGAGCAAGGATGCGCTAGTAAAATGTAGGTGATCAATAAGTAAAAAAAATAAAATGCTGGCTTTCTAATGCTGCACAGGAGCTCTGATTAACATCTATATCTAATACATTATTTTAAGGCAATTTGTTTGGAGGTTAAAAATCGGTCAGACAAAGGATCCAAACACACACACACACACACACACACACAGAAGCACTTAGCAGAAGTATTGAAAACCACTTAACCCACTTAACCCTTACCCTGGTTATATGTGACTTGATGCCTTGTATCTTTAATTCTCAGCTACAGAGAGCCAGGCCTGTACAATTTTTACCCTGCGTGCATTTGTTTTGTTTTGTTGTTACTCATAATTTAATAAATTATTTCGATAATGGTGATCATTGCTTTCAGCTTACAAATAACTGTGAAATCCACAATGATTAAATGCATGTTGATTTTATGTAAACATATAAAGATTATATGTCACCTGTAACAGAATCTTAGCTACATTTGAGTACTTTCTCCAGAATGATTTTGGTTACGTCCTTGTATCTTCATATCACATGACAAAGATTAACTATTTCTTTTCATGGTAATATCTTGCAGAAACCATTCATCTGCCTCTTGAGGTATCTCTTGTTTTCACTCAAAAATTACAAATGGTTTGTCCTTTTGGTACAATGGTTTGGTCTTTTGTATAAATTAAAAGATATGCAAAAATAGACTGTCTAATAGAAGACTTTAAATCATGATGTCTGGACTAGAAGCATTCTTTTTTTTTTATAATCTCTGAAAAAAATTTGCATTTTCACTTAAAACATGAGAAATTCCTCTCCTAATCCTTAAATTAAAAACAACTTTTGAAATATTTCAAAAGTAAAACAGGTAAAAATGAAAGTGAGAGCAATGAGCTAAGGATTCAAACATGGAGTCAGTCTACTGAGAAGCACCTTGTTGCTAATCCCAGTGGCTCACAGGAGTCCCTGCAAAGAATGTCTGATACAGAATTTGGGTCTCAGACTTTTGTGATTGATGAACTCCTAGGTTTTAGAATAGAAATGGTACTCTTAAAGTCGTGTCCTGTGATGTGAGTCCAAATACTGGACCCCCAAAGGAGATTTCCCTTCCCAGTGGCCACCTCTGCTTAGCCCGATAAACTGTGCCTTCCATTTAACTCCACAATCTTCTCAAGACTAGTAAAAAGGAAAAAAATATTTTAGGTGACTTTTTGCATATTAAATTTCAAGTGTTCTACATTCACTTTGCAAAGTGAATTAAATAGATATGATCCTAGGTGTGCATCATCTGCATTTTAACCCAGATGATACTGACCAGGATGGGCACAGGGGGATGACATACGGACACCGCTGAATGATCGTGAGGGAAAACGACACATGCTCAAGTTGGATTGAAGAGCCATAAACAATAAAAACAAAAAACCAAAACCTCGCACCGCTCCCACTTCTTGAGCTACCCTCATGCTACTGTGCAAAGATGGAAGGGGATACACCGTTATTTAGAAAGAAGCAGGGTGGGACATGAAACAACTATGAACTTTCAAGTCAGACAGACTGGTTTGCAACCAATTGCTCAATCTTAGATTTAGTTTTATCATTACTAACTTGGAGATTACAGGTTGTTTTGAGGCTTGCTTCTATCATGGGTTAATAGAAGTCAGCACCAGTGCATCATGAGGGCCCATTAATTGTGCCTTTACCTTAACCACTGAGTTATACTAACTAGGGCTTTCTGGCTGCCTACCTTGGAAACTGATAAATACATATAAAATACATCATTATTATCTCCTGTTTAACTCTAGCTACTGGCCCGGACAGTATTCCAGTTACTATGCAATACGGCTTTACACAAGGAAAGAGTGCCTCCTGTTATTTTATTTTTTTCAGCATAGAAGTTCTTGCATCTTATTTAAGTAAAATTATTAGTGGGGCACCAGGGTGGGTTAGTTAGTTAAGCATCTGACTTTGGCTCAAGTCCTGATCTCACAGCTCGTGAGTTTGAGCCCCATGTCAGGCTCTGTGCTGACAGCTCAGAGCTTGGAGCCTGCTTCAGATTCTCTGCTCCTCCCTTGCTCGTGCTCTGTCTCTCTCTCTCTCAAAAATAAACATTAAAAAATTTTAAAAAGAAAAATAAATAAAATGAGTAGCAAAACAAAAAATATGTAAATTATAAATTTGTAAAATTATAAATTCATAGAATTATAAATTTGTAATTACATCAAACAAATAATGTATTTCTAACAGTAATATATAATGTTATGATATATAATTATATTATATAACATAATATATATATATATATATATATATATGTTATTAATTCAGGATCCCTAAATCAAAAGCACTTCAGCAAAGATCTCAGAATCTTCTCTAAACTACTGACATATTTAGAATGGAGCCTTTCTTACAGATGATTACATTTACTGTAGACCATCAAACAAAAATCCTGCAGCTCTGAAAAGACTGTTCACTGTCAGTTCAAAGAATTCTTTATCCTTTTAAGAGTTTTGAAGCGTTTGGTGCATTAGTCAAGTTGCCTGAGGAACACATAAATGCCATAGTGCACACACTCTTCTTTCTGAAACACTGAAGAAAGATGTACGTGTTTGGCCCTTTATATTTTTGGAGAATTTTTTATTTAAGCAGTATCTTATATAAGCAACTAGAAACACATGAATGATGTGTTTAGTTACTAACATAACATTTTATTTACTTATTTTTCAAAGAAGTTCTTTTTTTCTTCTAGTTCTTAAACCTTTTATTAATTAATAGTTTATTACCAAGTTGGTTTCCTTGTGACACCCAGTGCTCTTCCCCACAAGTGCCCTCCTCCATGACCATCACTCCCCCTTCCCCTTTCCTCCTCCCTCTTCAGCCCTTAGTTTGTTCTCAGTATTCAAAGGTCTCTCATGATTTGCCTCACTCCCTCTCCCCAACTCTTTCCCCCCCTTTCCCCTTCCCATGGTCTCCTGTTAGGTTTCTCCTGTTAGACCTATGAGTGCTACATGCAGAGGAATGAAACTAGACCACTTTCTTACACCATTCACAAAAATAAACTCAAAATGGCTGAAGGACCTGAATGTGAGACAGGAAACCATCAAAACCCTTAAGGAGAAAGTAGGGAACAACCTCCTTGACCTCAATCGCAGAAATTTCCTACTCTATACACCCCCAAAGGCAAGAGAATCAAGTACAAAAGTGAACTATTGGGACCTCATCAAGATAAAAAGCTTCTGCACTGCAAAGGAAACTATCAAGAAAACTAATAGGCAACCAACAGAATGGGAAAAGATAGTTGCAAATGGCATATCAGATAAAGGGCTAGTATCCAATATCTACAAGGAACTCACCAAACTCCACATCTGAAAAATGAATAATCCAGTGAAGAAATGGGCAGAAGACTTGAACAGATACTTCTCCAAAGAGGACATCCAGATGGCCGACAGACACACGAAACGATGCTCAGCATCACTCAGCATCAGGGAAATACAAATCAAAACCACACTGAGATACCACCTCACGCCAGTCAGAGTGGCTAAAATGAATAAATCAAAAGATTATAGATGCTGGTGAGGATGTGGAGAAATGGGCACCCTCCTACACTGTTGGTGGGAATGTAAACTGGTGCAGCTGCTCTGGAAAACAGTGTGGAGGTTCCTCAAAAAACTATCAGTAGAACCCCGATATGACCCAGTAATAGCGCTGCTGGGGATCTACCCAAGGGATACAGAAATAACATAACATTTGAACGTTGACAGTAAATGATGCAAAAACTCAGAGGCTGCAAGGTCTTAGTGTTGCCATTAATAACAGGAGACCGTGACTTTGACTAATTTGGTAGTATGTTTATGGAATTTGTGCTGATAGTCATCCTTATAAAATTAATGGAGACCAAGATGTATACATCGTGAAGTCAGGGACGCTCGCTAAATGTATACCAGAAATGACACAAGGGTTAATACTTTGCCCGATTATTTTTCAGTTTTAATTTCAGTTATTTTATCTGCAGATTCATTTTATCAACTGCCACATTAACAGAATATGGCCAGTTTTACCAACCTTATTTTTAAACAGATGCTAGACAACAGAAAAATTGTGCTTGATGAAATTTTATTTTGGAATGCCTGTCAAGAAAATCTATTTTCGAAATCATTATTGACTTTATATTCCTATTTTAAACAACCACAATGTCACTTTGCCTTAAATTCATACATCCCTGTTTAATTCTAAAGTTGTGTTTAAGCTGAACGTTATGCAAAACTTGCACAAGCCACCACTCGCTGTCATATAGGAAAGACTGTCCCCATCTGCTTTCTGTGTCAGACTCCCCTCCCTCCCCTGGGGAATGTGCAGTGCACTTGATCCCTCCAGGCAGGAAGGAGCCATCCAGGAGCAGCACTGGAGCCCATACCATGCCTGGCATGAGGGGCGAGGAGCGAGGGGGGGGGAGTCACTTAGAAGCTTTCTCATGGGCTTAACTCACCAGCCCAGCTTGTGCCCCGCAGACTCACAGACTCGCTCTTCTATTTCCCAGGAGGAGGGACTGGGAAGGGCTCCAGGCGGGATCTGCAGGCCAGCCCCATGCTCTGCTCTGCTGCTCTCCATTATCCGTCTGCAAAGCATGCCACGCCTGGAGGACCCCAGGAGAGGAGGGACCTTCCCTAACCTCAGTCATTTACCAAATCTCACCGAGGGGGAAAGGGAACAAATTTGAAGGCTGAATGCCCTTTTTCATGAACTTTACAACCCTTCAAAGAGTTCCTTGATGTGCGTTCTCATCTGCTAAGGTGAAGCCACAGAGGTGCTCCCGCACTCAGTAACTTCTTAGCCCGCTTATGTAACCGATCTAATTTAAGGCATGTATTTTTAAAATTTACATCCTTCCTGTCCCAGTCCGGGTCATCAGTATCTGAGTTAGACTGGAAATGATCACACAGCTGGGATCCTATCTGTTCAGTTCGCTTTGCAAAATGATTGGGCCAGAACGAGATGTGACCCTTAGAGTAAAATGCTTCTCCCGGGTCCACAGGGGTCTATGAAGAGACCCTTTAAGAAGCGCAGTCAAGGTGGGGGCCCACTCATCACTTTGCGTAAGTGTCTCTGCCATCAGTTTACATAACTGAATTCTGATGAAATAGCACATGAGTGGCTCACGTGCTGTCGGCAATCCCACCAACGCCTGCAGCCCATTAGAAAGAGGCTTCCTGGTCACAGCCTAAGATTTCTGAAGTGTCCCTTCTTCGCAGACGAAGCGGAGGCCCTGGAGGTAAAATGGTGTGTGCGGAATTGTAGAGCTAATTGGTGGCTGTCTCCTGAGGCTCAAGGGTTTGCCCATCAGAGAATAAACAGTGCACAAGGTAAAAATTCCAGAAAGGTAGCTTCTAAGATAAGAGTGGACAAAACAACAATGTATACTGACATCAGCTCCTGGCCATCCCTAAAGTTACTCTTTTATGAGCTAAAAGCATTTAATTAGCACATCGTGGGGTAGTTAATGGAATGGCTGGGAATGCATTTCAAGTGCACTGTTCCTTCAAAAAACAAAAACCAAGATTCTCTAAAATGCAGAGTTTTCAACCCCCAAAAGTAAGCTTCACTCTGCATGTACTTTGTGTGCAAAAAGAGTATTATCTCATTACACTCCAGGGTATGACTATGCAAAATTTCTCTCTGCTGCTATCATGGTGTGCCTTTGTTAATTTTCAAGATAAGTTATTGAAAGCAAACAGCAATTGTGAAAGAGGAGATCACATGCCACCAAATACAGAAGGTGCGGCACCATCTGCTCTAGGGTTCAAAGATGAAGTGCACCGTGAGCCCACCTGTAAACAGAGTGCGTCTGAAGTCCCCTCTACAAGTGGTCTGCACAGCGTGTCCACAGAAGGATGATGGGGTGACAATCTATATGATCTATGTTGTGACTTGTACACCAACTGGGCTTATTTTTTATTTTCTTTTAATTCAATAGTTTTTCATAACTTTAGAAGTGTTAAGAACTTATGGGGAAAAATTGGAAGAAAAAATAAATTACCTGTAATGGCTTTATTAAGAAATGACTATTGTTAACATACAGCTATATTTCCTTCCAGTCTTTTCTATGTGTATGTATGGACAGACACATAAATAAAAAGACAGCTAGATGGACAGATAAGATTTACTACGGTTTATACAATGTTTTAATACTTTTCCACACTATACATTTAGTTTACTGGCTACTATCTTATATAAGCTTATGTATTTCTTTATTGTTAGAGCTTTGGCTTACTCCCACTTTTTGGCTATTAAAAGAACACTATGATTATCAATATTTTAGCAAAATTTACATGTTATATTTAATCAATTCAGTTGCCAAAGTGTTCTTTTTTTTAAGTTTATTTGTTTATTTTGAGAGAGAGAGAGAATGTAAGTACGGGAGGCACAGAGAAAGAATGAGAGAGAATCCCAAGCAGGCTTCACACTGCCACGGTAGAGCCCAATGTGGGGCTCGAACTCATGATCCATGAGATCATGACCTGAGCTGAAATCAAGAGTTGAATGCTTAACCAACTGAGCCACCTGGGCGCCCTGCCAGGGTGTTCTTCCTACTTCAGCTGAGAGTTCCATGTTACATGACTGTCTTTGTCACTATGGTCTATTGTCCTTTATCAACTATGACACTAATAATCTTACTGATCTCTTACTATATGCCAAACACTGTTCTAAGCACTTTTCAAACATTTGCATGTTTCAATCTTCACAATTACTTTAGGAGACAGAACTAGTATTATCTTTTATCATCTTTAAAGAGAAGAAAACCTAAACCACAGAGAGAACCTTCTATAACTTCCCTAAGGTCACACAGTTAACATGGGATGATCGGGCATTCAAACCCACGTGTCTGGGTCCCCGGCCCTGCTCAGAATTGGGACAGTTACCATCTCCTTAATAATAAGCTCACATGTTTATTAAGCATGCTCTTTTAATATATTTCCCCTTTTGAAAAGTACCATGTAAGAACAGTATATTCAGGTATTGGGATACTGACTTATTTTTGAAGAAAATAAAGCCTAGGAAGGAAATTGTCCGAGTGGCTCAACTTCTTCATTGAAACAGCTTCATTCTCCATACGGTTGACATTTGTCTTACTTCTCCTCTTGCAGAATCACAATCCACCATATTTTCTGAGAGAAAGACTAGGAATATAAAGTGTTAAGTTCAAGAAGTGAGTAATGGAGCACTGTGATTCCCATATTTGGGACTCTCCGGGCAAGTTGCATCTGAGATGAATTCTAACTAAACCCTTTTCTGGACTCAGCGAGAGGGGGGACACTTGTCTCTCTGCATGCCACATTTCCAATCTGAAAATAGGGCCGTTAACCCGTCCCTTGGCACTATGGTAAAGATAAAACCAAATATCACAAATAAAGCAACAGGCATGGTGGCTGATGTAGACGAAGTGATATTTTTTCCCCTTTTCTGCCTTTTTCTCTTAAACAAACCAAACACAAAACCCTTGTCAGAAACAACACAGTGTAAAGTCTAAGCTTTTATAATACACCTAGCACTATCTCGCTGAGAATAAAATTCTTCTGGAACTCCATTTGAAATGTACCTGGGCTCCCCTGAAAAATACGCAAACATCCCTCCTCTTTCTCCCAGTGAACACACAGGATGCCTTCGGTCTTCTCCCAAATGTTACACTGTTTACATAGTTTACATCTTAGTGGAAACAGATGCACTCGGGGACGAGATGCTCAGGGACCAGGCCTAAAACGGTACTCGGTGCATGATTTAATATGTCAGGGAGAAAGCTCTCTACGTGGTAAATACCAATTACAAGCATCATTTGAGTCTGCTGTGGCTGCAGCTCTGTATGTATTAAATAATTGTTATTTCCTTTATTCAGTCTGTTCACATAATAATAGTCCCTCCTTAGGCCACATGCTGCAGGAAAAATAGGCAATGATTTCAGCGGTCTCCAGGCATGTCAGCCACTGACGAATAAATAACATATTTATCTTTAAAAAATTATGTAGCGGGTTGAAAAAAAAGTCATTTTTAACAGCTGGCACCAGAGGTCCCCTAAGGGAGAAAACTGTCTTTAAGAAAATACCTGGATAGCCTGCTTTGAGCAGGAAAGAATGACCTGAGGGAATGCACTATGTGAAGACAGCAAATTCAAGAGATAGTTTGACTGCTGCATGAGGCCTTAACGGAATCTGGAGGGTAAAGGAGGCATCTAGAGAGGAGAGTGGCCACGGCGTCTGGGAGAGTGGAAGGGACGGCGGACAGCAGCATGACAGAGGAGTTTGATCGTGCAGAGAAAAGTCGGTACAAAAAAATCCAAGTGGCAAGGAAGTCAGGGCATTGAGTTATTCTCTAAGCCAGAGTTTGGGTCTGCGACATAAAGCGCCTACATCACTGCGAACCTTCAGTAAACTGTCCGACACACCGTGGTCTTGTGCGAACGGTGGATTGGGTTTCACTTCTGAGCGTGCAAGGGGCAGAAGAGGAAGAATTCCAGCAGCTGAGATACAAATCCGATCGAGAGCTCAGTGGAGCTATGAAAACACATCTAGGGTGAACCCCTAGGACATGAGGCCTTCAGAAATAAGAGACATGGGGGGTGGAGTTGGGAGTTTAAGCCAACTTTCTGTCAACTTCAAAGGGACCTAACAACATGAAGGCTACCTGAATGAACAGAAGCACTCCCCAGGTGACAAGCATATAAGGAACAGGAAAAGAGGCATTTTCCAAGGGGCCTGGAGAATGAATTTAGATTTCATCGATTTCTGCCACAGCCTTGTATTTTTTTCCATATGCTTGAGCTTTCAAGAGCATGATTTATTATAAAATCATTCTATGTGCATTCTAAATGAACTTAAGTCAATGTTTTGATGAAAAGTAAGACATTCTTTTTATTAGCTATGAACAGAGTGGTGTCAAAACTGAATTTCCTGGATGCAGGCTCCGAGTGGGCTCAGCAGGCGGTAAGTGTGGCACATAGTGTTTCCACTGTTCTGTGAATACTTGTATGGATTAGAAACGGGCACTGAAGGATGGCTCCCTCTCTGAAAACCCCATTCAACAGCCCGGTGAGGTACGCAGGGGCCACACACAGTATAGCATTTCTGGCCTCATCTTATCTCTCTCTTGCCGTCATCCATCCTTCAAAGCAAAGCAACCAAATCCTCACTCCTGCCATTCCTCTGACCTGATCTACTCCACCGCGCTCACCAATGACCTCCTAATTATGCAAACTGACAAATCTGTCCTTTGTCCCCATCCCTCCCCTTCCTCCCCCGTCCCAGGATAATAACCGTGGCCCTGTCATTAAACCAGTCACCCCAGCTGGGAACCCTGGACTTTGTTTTCCTGTGCATTCCATTATGACTCCGGTCCTAACTTCCCGGTCACTATGCAGCTCCTCTTCCTCCACAAGTGCCTGCAATGCCTTGTGTTTCCCGGAGCCTATCCTGCACTCTGTTTGCTTCTTCTGCATGCATGCCACGCTTCCCCTGTCACTGAGAGACCTCTCCAGGTGCCTCATCGCTCCCAGATTCTAACCTCTACTTCCAACCTCTATGTCCCCAAAGCACGCTGCACATGTCCTTCTAGGTATCTCCTCAGGTAACTCAGCATCTCCATGTCCTAACCAAGGGAGACAAGAGACACGCTGCTGCCAGGATTTAGCCTTCCCCACCAAGTGCATCTCACAGCTGTACCAAGGAAACAAAAACACACATTTGCAGTACCTTCTATTAGCCATGTAATAACTGATAAACTCCACCCATATGTAAATTAAGAAGATGCCAGAGATTCCTATCTTGCTGCTCCTCCTGTCCCTGTATCATTATAAGTCATCACACAAGCAACCATCGGAGCCACCTCTTTTTTTTAATTCTTTAAATTCCATCTAGTTAACATACAATGGAATATTCATTTCAGGTGTACAATACAGTGATTCAGCCCTTCAGTACAACACCTAGTGCTCATCACAAGTGCTCTCCCTAATCCTTATCACCTATTTAACCCATTCTCCTATCCTCCCCTTCTGGTAACCGTCAGTTCATTCTTCATAGTTAACAGTCTGTTTCCTAGTTTCTCTCCTTTTTTTCCTCTTTCCCCATTTGCTTTGTTTCTTACATTTCACATATGAGTGAATTCATATGGCATTTGTCTTTCTATAACTTATTTTGCTTAGCATAATACACGCTAACTGCATCCATGTCATTGCAAATGGCAAGATTTCATTCTTTTTTATGGCTGAGTAATATTCCATGGTGTGTGTGTGTGTGTGTGTGTGTGTGTGTGTATACACATACCACATCTTCTTTATCCATTCACCATATGATGGACACTTGGGATGTTTCCATAGTTTGGCTATTGTAGATAATGCTCTTACAAACATAGGGGCATATGTGTACCTTTGATTTAGCATTTTTGTATTCTTTGGGTAAATACCTAGTAGTGCAACTTCTGGATTGTAGGACCATGTGTTATTTAGAAATTACTTCATCTATCTTAATTATAATAATATCAGAATTAGAGGAGCTACAGTAACAATAATTGATTTCCCTTTCCTTCTAGAGAAATCTACATTTACCTCCACGACACTTGGTGCTCCCTAGCAGTATGTTTCATAGAATGGCTCTGGAGACCAAAACTTCCTCACACCCACTCTACTCTCAACGTACCACCCTCAACATTTAGCTTCAGCTCAGCCACTAAGAGCTTCCCCAAAGTTGTGGTTGCTAACGTTGCAGTTCTCAAAATGCATTCTACATACATACGTCCTCATAGGGGGCTCTGTTTGTAAGGTGATCTTCATAATAATAAAAATTAAAAGTAGATGAACATAGGGGAAGGGAAGGAAAACTCAGACAAAAATAGAGAGGGAGGCAAACCAAAGAGACTCTTAAATATAGAGAACAATTTGAGGGTGGCTGGAAGAAGGGGAGTGGGAGGATGGGCTAAACAGGTGATGGGCACTGAGCAGGGCACGTGTGGGGATGAGCACTGACAGCACAGGGCCTGCTTCGGATTCTCTGCTTCCCTCTCTCTGCTCCTCCCCTGCTTGCGTGCACGCACACACACTTTCTTTCGAAATAAACTTAAAAAAGACAAAGGAGAGGCACCAAAGGCATAAAAAAAGAAAAAAGAAAAAAGAATTCCTGGATGACCATATAATTGAACGTGTTTAATCATTTAGAAATGACAGCTACAGGGACATCTGGGTGGCTCGGTTGAGCGTCCTACTTAGGCTCAGGTCATGGTCTCACGGTCCGTGGGATTGAGACCTGCATAGGGCTCTGTGCTGACAGCTCAGAGCCTGGAGCCTGCTTCGGATTCTGTGTTTCCCCCTCTCTCTGCACCTCCCTCTCCTCACAATCAGTGTGTCTCTCTCTCTCTCAAAAATAAATAAACATTAAAAAAATTAATACTAAGAAAAGAAGAAATGACAGCTACAAACTTGTATCCTCCTAATGTCAGAGGAAATTTTTCATAGAGCAAGGGATAATATTCATAACCCCTTAACAGTCCCTTTAGTGATCTGATGAATGTTCTTGGTGCCCAGATTAAAAACTTTCTTTTGGTTATGAAGTATTTCACTACTTCCTTAAGAAGAATTTCTAGATTGTGCATGTGTGTATTATATGAAATATGTTCGTGGTAGCTGTTTTTCTGATAAAAAGTCTAGAAAAGTCATTTTTCCTGGAATTCTTTACACACATGTATTTCCATAAGCAGGGTAGGTTAATCACTAGTGTGATAAATGCTTGTTCATATTTTTATCATACCAACAATAAACGTGGTTTCTGAATAACTTGGAAAGTTACACTAAGAATTAATATCACACCATCTTTGCATAGAATTTTTCTTTATTTTGTTTTTAGACTGAAAGTATAATCACTATATTCCTACATTTCTAATGACTTTCTTCATAAACTCCTTTAGGCCTGTGTTTAATCAGGGAATAGAGAAGCCAGACCTTTATAAACCAGTCAAGGGGTGCCTGGGGGGCTCAATCAGTTAGGCTTCGACTCTTGGTTTCCACTCAGATCATGATCTCATGGTTCATGAGTTCCAGCCCCGCAGCGGGCTCTGCACAGGTAACACGGAGTCTGCTTGGGATTCTTTCCCTATGTCTTTCTCTCTCTAAGTTAAATAAACATAAATAAATGAATAAGCCAAAATAATACTTTGATATTCTTTTGTACTTTTCACAGTGCTTAGTGAGTTCCAGACACCGTTCTAAATGTTCTTAACACTTATAACTTCCAATAAGGTAGGAACTATTTTTATTCCCATCTTACAAATGATACAATGGAAGCAAAGAGAGGGTAAGTAATTTGCTGGAGTTACAGCAGCCAGTACCTCAGGGCATGAGGCCAAGGTAGAGACTTCAAGGCAAACAGAGGTGGTTGCAGACCGGTGATCCAAGGTAGGGAGTCGGTTAAAGGATCAGGAGAGGAAACGCTTTAGGGTTCAACAGCAAAGCAGTAGCAGAAGGAAAAAAAAAACACAAAACAAAACAAAAACACACAAAAAACTAGACTGTATGTTTCTGAACCATGGGTTAGAAGATTCTTAGAACATTCTCTGACTGAGGACAAAATTGGTCTCATTGTCTAGGGCAGGCTCCAACCTTATAGGTGGAGTTTGGTAAACTCACTTGTGGATGTTTTAATTTAAGGGACTGAGAATCCTAGACAATCACTGTGTATATCCTAACCAAATATGTCTACACCCTCTCTTCTGACTCCATGATGAGCATTTCCTCCCCTCGATTTTAAATTTTAAAAATGAGCTATTCCATTTCTTCCACTGTTGCTCCTCTGACCCCCTTGAAAGAAATTGCCTGCTCCTCAGAGTGTCCCCATCACACAGAAACTGATGAAGTTACTTGTCTTCCATAAAACCCCTCTTTTCCTTTTAAAGAAGAAAATAGCCACAATATTTATTATCTGCATATTGCACACAGTCATTTCATTGAAATGTTTTGTTTTTCTGCATGAGCATCTCACCTGGCAAATCTCAGTGCCCAAAAAAGACCACATAGTTACTTACCTCTATCACGCATAATGTTCATTAGTGCAGTTCGTTTGTACAAAATGCCTAATGGATATTTGTTAAATGAACGTATCAATGGAAACCATAATTTATGTGTTACCCTGCCTTTTCCATCAACCCATTCATGTGTGGTCCACAAAAAAGTGCTCAATAAATCTTGATTAATTCCTTCGCTGTTGAGTCAGAAATTGTCGAATCAACAACAAAAGATTATGATTACAATCTAGTATTTGTTATTTAAATGAATAACAGTTAACAATATAAAGTGCCTCAACCACGTTGTGTAATTCCTCAGAACCCGCGCTACAAACGCTACCCCCTGGGATTCCTTTCTAAAGAAGGCAAACATGTTCTTCCTTCCTTCACGCCTGGGGAGGGCACATGGCGTATGTTTTGGTCCTAGTCGGTCTTCTCTATCTCTGACACATAGCTGCCAACAGTTCATAAATTTGAGTTTTCACAGTGATAGCAATTAGGAAGAAGGCTTGTAACTCAAGGCTACCAAGTCCCTTTGCATCAATATATTCTGGGTTTGCTTTGACCTTTCTGAAGACATTGCATATGTATGCCGCATGCTTGCGTGTGTTCTGCCTGGCATTACTCTAAGACTGTGAAGTTAAATGTCACTGGATCCTAGATATCCAAGCCACCTTAGCTTATTATGACACTATTTGGGATATAATCACAATGAACAAATCTGTTTCATAGAAACTGCTTAAAAAAGAGCAAGGGACACAAATCAGGAGAGACTATTGAATACTGAAAACGAACCAAGGACTGAAGGCTGGGGGGAAGGGGGTAATGGTCATGGAGAGGGGCACTTGTGGGGAGAAGCACTGGGTGTTATATGGAAACCAATTTGATAATAAACTATTATAAATTTTTTTTAAAAGTAGACATGTAAATCATTTGGTAGTTCTTCATGAAAACATCTTTGCTGATGCCACATTCTTTTTATTCTTCTCCTCTTCAAATACTTTTTCACTTGCATTCATTTAAATTTCAGACCAGAACTGTAGGGCAGGTCCCCTAACAATTTATAGCTCTATAATGAGTAAAGATCTCAGTTGATCAAATGTCTAACACTGATTGCTTAATTTTGAGAATGCTCTTGCTTTTAATATAAATGGCCAAGATGACACAAAAAAAACACCAAGTAGAATTTGAAAAATAAAAGACTTATCAAATTATTGTTACAATGCATAAAATATTAGACTTTTTACTTCCCCCATTAAACTACTCACCCCCTCACAAAATTTTATTTTTGGGAGAATAATTCTTTGGTTGCTAGAAGTTCCACTATTCCCCTCTGTCTTCCCACTGTTTGAGCATGCTAGAAACTCATCATCCTCCACACCAAGCATCAGGCACAGTGCCTGGCACATTCTAGGCATTCAATAATTGTTTGATTGGTGAATAAACGAGAATCTTTTGAAGTTACACAAATGAACCAAAATCTTTTGAGGATGGATGATTAAAAAAAAAAAGTTTGCATCAAAGGATAAAGTACTCTTTCAAGTTGAATCTGTCTACTAATCTAAAAATTCAAAGGCTCTTGTACATTACCCTGGTATTTTATTTTCTATTCATACCACTTTGAAACAATAATTTTGTTTTATCTAGCTTTTTAATATCGTCTGTCATGATCAGGAAAGACTGCGAAAGTGGTCCATGTTCATGTCAGCCTGCAAAATACAGAGTGTTGCAAACTCACGAGGACAATCTGCCATAAGTAGGACAGTTGATAGTCTCACATATCTTCATATTCTCCGTAATTAAGAGGGAAACTGATTCAAAGTCCAAAGCTGAATTCACACTGATTCTTTTTTGTATTAACTCTAAATGCAGGCCAAGATATTGACTTCCTTTTTTTTTTAACTACTCCTTCATAACATTTATATTCTTTAAGTTTATTTATTCATTTTGAGAGACAGAGAGAGCCAGTGGGGAAGGGGTGGAGAGAGGGAGAGAGAGAATCCCCAAGCAGGCTCTGCATTGTCGGCACAGAGCCCAACACGGGGCTCGAGCTCACGAACTGGGAGACCATGACCTGAACTGAAATCAAGAGTTGGACACTTAACCGACTGAGCCACCCAGGTGCCCCTCCCACCAATAATAACACTTAGAGAATCAAAACAAAAGTACTTCCTTCAGAAGAAAAGTATTATGTAACTTTTAAATAGTCACCTCCTCACACTGTAGTAAGTACTTTCTGCTTATTGATGGAGTAAAATATATTTCTATCATTTTGTATACGTGAATGGGCGGTGTCTTTTCTCAGTTTCATAAGTGTGCTCCCTTCAACACTTTTCCGTATACTCTGAATTTGTCAGTTCTCTTTTCCCGTTGCGGTGCCCGGAAGTGCCAAGGTCAGCCCCGTGGCATGGTTCCTCCCCACCTGCTCCCCTGCCAGCCCAGCCTCTGGACACAGGAGTCCCCAACCCCTGAGCTCAAGAGCTCATCTTTGGCTCTCTGGACCCGATCAACTTTGGTTTTCTGCCAGCCACCAATTTTTCCATAATATTCCAGTGCTGTCCCTGAATCGGCCTACACGTGGGACAGTGTTTCTCCGCATATGTGAGGCTTGGCTGTGGTCGTGAACTTATGTCTGGACTGAGTGATGGGGACGACCTTGAGCTAGGTCCAAGGCCTAGGTCACCCCACCCTAGCAGTTTCACTGCCTTGTGCCTCCCACCCGCCCTTTAAATCATATCATTGTTTTACTCTACACAGTGGTCACCGCCCTAGAGACAACCTAGCAGCGGCAGAAAGTACTGAGTGAGTACTGCTTGGCCTATGTGGACCTGCAGAGTTGGTAATCGTCCTTTAGTGCGACATACACTGTTGCAGAAATCAAATAGAAGTTATCTGACCAATCACATTTGAGAAAATAATATTTTTTTCACTTTATATCACTTTCACATAAAAATTTTGCCTGTCATCTTTGTGCCATGCTAATCGTCTCTCTATTGTTCCAATTTTAGTATATGTGCTGCCAAAGCAAGTGCTCACATAAAGAAAATTTTAATTTTTCTTTTTTTTGACAGAGAGATGGAGCCCCAGTGGAGGAGGGGCAGAGAGAGGGAGACACAGATTCTGAAGCGGGCTCCAGGCTCCCAGCTGTCAGCACAGAGCCTGACGTGGGACTCACACTCACGGACCCAAGAGATCATCCCCTGAGCCAAAGTCAGACCCTCAACCGACGGAGCCACACAGGCACCCCTTGCATAAAATTCTTTAAAAATCAAAACAAAGAGAAGGTTGAAATGGAACAATACTATTTTGTAGTAAGCTGCATGTTTTCTTAGGCCTGATTCTAAACGCAGTAAAAAGAAAAAACAATAGATGCTCTTGCTAAAAAAGGTGATTGATACAGATTCTCTAACTTTTTGGCTACAAACTGAGAAAGTACTCACCAACTCACTAACTCAAAATAGCCTCATGAATTTCCTACATTCCTATGTGAACTATCATTTAAAAGGTGAAACTAAGCATTTTTCTTCTTTTGAAATTTATGAATTTTGGGGCATCTTATGCACTGGGCTTCACCTTATCTTCAGAACAGAGAAAGCTTCTGCACCTTCTGACATGCTAGCAAGTTCCTCTGTGTCCACTGACAGCCATGATTATGGAAGGTTTGGGAGAAGAAAACTGGGGAAGATCACACGGTGTTGCTAAGAGAAGCCTAGTGGAATTTATTGCTTCCCTGTCTCAAGAACCTGTTACCTAGGGGCGTCTGGGTGGCTCAGTCGGCTGGGTGGCTGACTTTGGCTCAGGTCATGATCTCACTGTTTGTGAGTCTGAGCCTTGAGTCAGGCTCTGTGCTGACAGCTCAGAGCCTGGAGCCTTCTTCAGATTCTGTGTGTCTCTCTCTCTGCCCTTCCCGTGCTCAAACTCTGTCTCTCTGTCTCTCAAAAATAAATAAATGTTAAAAAAAAATTTTAATTAAAAAGAAAAGAATCTGTTATCTATTCACCAAAATAAATAAATCTAAACTAAAAGAAGTAGATTGATAAAACTTCCTAAAACCAGATAATCATCAACCACCAAGCTAAGGGGCCACACATGACATCAAGCTATGCCGGAGAAACTGAGGACAAAATTTCAAGAATCTAATGAGAATATAATGGGATCCTAAGAATGAGGCTGGCAAAAAAAAAAAAAAAAAGACAGGGCTCAGAAGCGGATGGCCACAGTGCACCTGGAAGGATTCAAGGTCCCGAGCGGGTGTCCGCCCCTCACTGTGGTTCTGACCACCATGATCAGCAGTGTGGGACCCGGGCCACCCCCTTGTGCCCTCCACTCGGGCTTCTCTGTCCACAACTTGTCCACAACTTGGAGGGGCTTGAAAGGGGAGAGAAGTACTTCAGAGTCACTGCAGTGACTCAGCACATGAATGCTGACTCCATGGTTATCTGATTCAGAGCCAGTCTGGCTTGTGACCTGGGTCACCCAGTCCCAACCGCTGCAGATCGACCGGCTGGCCAGAGCTGGTGCCCACTTGTTCTCCAGCCTTCTGTCTGATGAGTTCACATGAGTCGGTGGTCAATACTAGACTGGCCTTCCCATTTTTATGCCTTTTGTCACTCCAGAAATCCAGAGATAGGTATTTTTGAAAATAGCATGATAATATTCCACCAATGGCCCTCAATTTCGCAGGGCTGTGTTGTTAATAAAAGGTCTGTTTTCCGTGAGTTTAAACAAACCGGCAACAACTCATGGAGTTTAAAAGAAGTCAAATTTTACCTGCCAAACATTTCCTCATAAGCACTCCAGAGCAAAATAAATATGGAAATTTCTATGTGTTTTCAAAGCAGAAGATTCAAATGTATTATTCTTCTCAAGGGTAAATCTTTCATGCTATTATCTTCCAGAATTTCAAATGTAACAGGAAAAGGTGAGATTAGTATTCTAAACCACTTCCGCAGGTAAGATTAGATTATTATTTTTTAAAGGATCAGCACATCAGCTTTTTCTGGGTTTCCAGATATGGAGTATTTACTACGGTGCCAAGTACCTGCTAAGTACTCAACAGACATGAATTCTTAGCTTTCCCTTTAAGGCTTGGGTAAGACTTTGTGATTTCCAAGCCAAAAGTTAGCAAAAGAGGGGCCCCTGGGTGACCCAGTTGGTTAAGCGTCTGATGTCAACCTAGGTCATGATCTCGCCCTTCCCAAGTTCGAGCCCCATGTCAGGCTCTGTGCTGACAGCTCAGAGCCTGATGCCTGTTTCCAATGCTGTGTCTCCTTCTCTTTCTCTGCCCCTCCCTCACTCACGCTCTCTCTCTCTCTCAAAAATAAACATTAAAAAAAAGTTAGCAAAACATACACCAGACAGAAACTATCACTGTACCTACAGCAATAGCTTGAGGCTCAGCAAGATAAGAAACATCTCCATAAGCACACATTTTTTAAAGCATGGAGTCAACCAACACAATGAATGGCAGGGCAGGTAGAGCGGAAGACCGTGACCAGAGCCCAGTGTGGTTCTGGCATCTCTTGGGAACACGGCAGACCACACAACGGCTCTGGTGTCTTCAGTGGACACGGGTGCCTTTGGCTTTCTCTGGGAGACTGAGCGCACAGTGCTCTGAGCCGGAGTTGCGGATATCAGAGGCACATGGTATGGACTCATCAGCCTGAGATGAAAATGACCTCTGCCCAGGGCCAGCCCTTAGCTCATGGTCTCTGCGGGGTCGGCGAAGAAGGGAGGCAGCTTTCCAGGAAGTAGGAAAAGAATCCACACGTTGTGGTCCCCTGCCAACCCCACTTTTCCATCCACAACCCCCCGTCAACAGGATCCATGCTTCTTCCTGCAGAGGGAGGTCAGGTGTTGGAAACCGCTTCTGAAGGCTCCCTCTTCTCCTCCATGACATTTCCTGGCACCCCGTCAGCTGGCTACTGAGTCTCAGCGTTCACTTTGTAAAATGAATTAACATATAAGAAACTTGCTGATGGTTGCAGGCTCAGAATTCTTAATATTAGAAAATGACAAAACTTCCTGATTGGATTTGTTTTTTTAACTGTCCTCCTTTAGAGGAGGGAACCTTCCACGCCTTCCACGCCCCTTGCTACTACCGCAAGGACTGAGTGCGAGGGCGTCCCGACTGGACTATTTCCATCAAGGGCCAGAGCGAAGGTGATGCAGGTGCATACATCATTTCCTGACTCCCCAGTGGGGGACTGCTTACTTCCAGAGGTGTAAATAACAAACACCTGAAGAAACCAAACACTGAAAAAAGGTGCCCCTTGAGACAAGACAGGAGAAGGGGCAGGGCCTCTGAGGTGGTATCCATAAGGTGGTGCTGAATTTCATGTGACCTTTGTGAACCATGAATTGCATGTTTTACAGTATTTTACCAAGGCATTCTTTTCTAATAAGCCTCCTTTTGTTTTGCATCCGTTTTGCTGTATAATATGCAAAAGAAAGAAAAGCAGAATGGCTGGAAAGTCGGTCTCTGGGATTTGAAGTGCTCTCACTTGCGTGCTGAGAAGGTTTCTAATGAATATTTCTGGCATCAGCTGCTGATGGCAGCTTGGTACTAGCAGCACTTGATTCAAAATGTCATGTGATACAATAATACACAACCGAGTGCGCAGAGGGGACAAACATCATGCAACCTGCCGTAGGCATAGCGACTGCTCGTGTGCATTCAAGGAGAGAGAGCGCAAGGTAGAAACTTGAAATCTGAAGAAAATAAACCCTTAAGAGCCACAAATGCCAGAAAAAAGTTATTAACAAATGGAGCATAGCAATTTTTTATGTGATTGCAATACCAGTGGTTTCTTTAGTCAAAACCATATGGCATTCACTTAAGAATGATCTGGTACAATTCAAACACTCAAGTCAGGGGCACCTGGGTGGCTCAGTTGGTTAAGCATCTGACTCTTAATTTGGGCTCAGGTCATGATCTCACAGTTTGTAAGTTCAAGCCCTTATTTGGGATCCTCTCCCTCCCTCTCTCTCTGACCCCTCACTGCTCATTCTCCTCTCTTTCTCTCTCTCTCTCTCTCTCTCTCTCTCTCTCTCTCTCTCTCTCTCTCTCTCTCACACACACACACACACACACACACACACAAAATAAACTTAAAAATAATAAAGTACTGAAGTCGATGAGAAAGCATATCCACTTAATATAATAAAATGCATTTACCATTAATTTTAATAACCAATTTTCTTAAAATAGTAGCCCTTTTCTCCACTGCTTAATTTTTGTTTTCCACTGGTCTTTCTTCAGAGGCAGATTTAAAAAGCAAACAAAAACAAAGCAAGAAAACCTATCTATTCCTGAATACAATTTGGATAACTATTAGAACTGCCTTAGCTAAAAAATTCTCAAATATTAGCAATGAATTATCTAATACCATCTTTAAAAATAAATGCATTCCCAATATTAGTTTCAAAGATGTTCCCTCAACACCATGGTGTCCCCTAGTCTCACACTTCCTCATTTGTGCTTGAACATTTGCATAGTTGCTGTGTTAGCTCCTCCTTCTCTTTCTATTTCCAGTATTTTTCTAATTGATCAGCTACTTCTTTTCCTTGGATCGATTAGTGACATCTTCCCCCACTTAATTTTTGTTTCATATTTATTATGTCGACTACCTTTGTCCAAGTGCTGGCTCCCCAAAACAGCTGGGTTTTTTTTCAGTATAGTTACTTCCTCCCTCTGTGCCTCAGTTCCTCATCTTCCCAAGGCTGTGCTGGGGACGGATGCGCTAGGGGGGCTCTCAGGACTGCATCTGGTGCATAGGGAGCTCTGTGTTCCTGTTCCCATCTTAAAAGTGGACATTTTTTAAATGCGAATACATATTATTCAAAGTATTTTAATATGTCAACTTTAATTTGTTTCTCTCCCCATGGGTCTACAGATTACTTCAATTTAAGTCATTGGCTTGATTATTTTAAGTTGGCCATCTGTAGAAATTTAAGAGAAGGAAGAATGCTAAACATTGTGTTGTCCAACTTTCATTTACTATAGTAGGTTCCTAATCATCATGATTATTGTCATCATGATTTTGTTAAACAACGAATTGCACTTCTCAGGGGCTCTGATGCCACTGGAGTGTGTTTGTCATCTAAACTTTGGGCCTGGAGATGTCCTTGAGAGTATGGACAAATTCACTCCGTCCTTCTGATTCACTGTTCTGATAGCACAAATCTTCACCATGACCTGTGCTGTGATAACTAGTCCTGGTATAGGTAGAAAAAATTCCTGTAGGCCTTTCCCCTGCTGCAGACTTCCATTCATTCTCTTCCTTTCACTGTCCAGCCCTGTGTGGCTAATAATCCATTTGCACAATGACCATGCACTGGGTCCTGAAACCACCTTCCTGAAGGTAGGGGCGAGGCAGCTATCACCTCTCTTCCTCCTCCGGAGGAAATTGGGAGTCAAAGGTTAGGATCATGCCCAGGGTCATAAATTAGATGTGTTAGCGGGACCTGTAAAACCCAGGCCTTAGGATTTCCCTTCCTACATGTTTTTACAGTGCGTGCTGCCTCCCCCCAAACGTGTCACACTACTACAGTAGCAGAAGCAAATATCCTAGTGAGGGGCAGGGAACCAACACAATGTAGAAATAGAAAAATAATGCCTGAATGGGCAGTAAGCTATTCACTCATTCAGCCGCTTCAAGTCAAGTTCACACTGAAGCTGTCTATACGATGTAGATATTGGGGTGACCCATGAGTGAGTTCCATATTCAGCCAAGACATGACTGGGTCATAGAAGAGAAAACCTGGAAAGAATTGGCCTCGACCTCATCTGCCTATGGACAACATAGGTGCATGTTTAAATTGCCGGGACCACACTTCCTGTTCTTTCTCGAGAGTTAGGAATCCATTATTGTTTAAGTAAGGTAAATGAGTGTCATTTCTAAAATGAAAAGTTGTCACATCCTCATCATAAAAACTTAAGTAAAAGGAAGTCTGTGTAATATCCTCATGATATCTCCAGGCCACAAAGGCAACAGAGGGTCTCTGGGTTTTAGAGATCTCTTTGTGTTCTATATTAAAATGTTTCCAATAGATTGATGTAGTATAGGAGTCTGATTCCTTATTAAGAGATTTCTTCTCAGGTTTTGTGTGACTTCTACCAAGTTTGAGATATGAGCCATTGTGGTTTGCGGCTTAGGTTGATGGCACAAACCTTCTCCCCACACCACACTGGGATTACTTTCCATCACCCTACACCACACTCGGATTACTTTCCAGATCCCTACACCATATTGGAATTATTTTCCATATCCCTACACCATATGGGAATTATTTTCCATGTCCCTACACCATATTGGAATTATTTCCCGTGTCCCTACACCATATTGGAATTATTTCCCATGTCCCTACGCCATATTGGAATTACTTGGTCTACAAATACGGCAGTGAACTTATCAATGATTAGTTGGTCTGGCCATCCACTGACATGCTGCAAGGTGATTATCAAGTACATTTTTGCTAAATACACTCAGGAGCAGAAAAATATTTAATTCCCATAAATGCTAACCACAGATGAAACAAAACTGAATGAAGGGATGGTAAATTTAGTCTCGAGCTTGGAACCCAGAAGCATACAACTGCAGAAGCACAAGTGTGTGACCGCAGCACGCCATTTTCCTTCCAATTGGTGCCTGTGTTTCCTTCCGTCAGATACTGAAGCTCAAGAAATGTAAAACAAGACAGCAAAATTGGAATTCAGTAGCATTACTGAGATGACATTAAGTGTATTTCTTTAGCTAGTCACAAAATCCTCATCAAGAGGCCAAACTGCCTAATTCTATCAAGAGGAGAACATGGATGAAAGAATTTAACTACTGCACCTATTCACATTTCAGTACAGTAAACCATCTGAGTATAACAATCAGCAGAGGCCACTGGGTGAAGTCTGACTACTACCCGCGCCAGGTGATGAAGGTCAACATCGACAGGATTAAGTCATATTGGTAGTATTGATAGGTACCCTGCATACGATGCGATGAAAATGGCACCTTACATCTGGAACCTTCCTCCCAAAAACCCATAATCCTAGACTAAACGTGAGGAAAATGTCAGATAAACCCAAATTGTGTCCTCCACCAAACCAGTGTCCCTCAAAACCGTCAAGGCCATCAAAAACAGAAAGTTTGGGGTGCCTCGGTGGCTCAGTTGGTTGAGTGTCTGGCTTCGGCTCAGGTCATGATCTCACGGTTCGTGGGTTTGAGCCCCGCGTCAGGCTCTATGCTGACAGCTAGTTCAGAGCCTAGAGCCTGTCTTCAGATTCTGTGTCTCCCTCTCTCTCTTTGACCTTCCCTGCTCCTGCTGTCTCTTTCTGTCTCTCAAACATAAACGTTAAAAAAATTAAAAAAAAAAACAGAGAAAATTTGCCCAACTGTCCCAGTGTAGACAAGCCTGAGGAGATGTGATTAGTAAATGTGATGTGGTATCCTGGATGGGGTCCAAGAACAGAAAAAGAACATTAGATAAAAACTAATAATATCCTAATAAAATACAGACTTGCATTAACAATAATGTATCAATATTAGCTCATCAAGGGTCACAGAGGCACCACACTGATGAGAGGCTGAGTAGGGAAGACCAGAGTGTGTAGAATTCCCTGCACTATTTTTGTGACTCTTCTGTAAACCTGAAACTATTCTGAAATAAAAGTCTTCTTAAAAATAGGGGCGCCTGGGTGGCTCAGTTGGTTAAGTGGCTGACTTCAGCTCAGGTCATGATCTCATGGTTCATGGGTTCAAGCCCCATGTTGGGCTCTGTGCTGACAGCTCAGAGCCTGGAGCCTGCTTCGGATTCTGTGTCTCCCTCTCTCTCTGATCCTCCCCTGCTCATACTCTGTGTGTGTGTCTCTCTCAAAAAATAAATAAATATTTAAAACATTAAAAAAAATTTTTTTTAATTAAAAAATTAAAAAGCTTCTCCTTCTATTCTACTGATATCTGTGGATCAGAATAATTCAACTAAGCAACTATTTTTGTATTTCTTCTGCTTTCCGGAGGACTGTGAGGGCAGCCATGGAAAGCTACCCATGCGCCAGAATGACCTCACAGACGGCCCATGCGGTGGACGTCTGCTCTCACCAGTGTGTGCCCCTAGTCTTAGGTATACAAGTTGGTCTTGTTACTTTAACTGTGTAATTTAATTATTTTTGAAATCACAAGCATACTGCAAAAGCGAGAGTTCTATTTCTGTGGGAAAAAAATAGATTGATTGATTTGAAAAAAATTTGATAAAGGCAAATGGCTAAAAATACTACTTTGAAAATGGGTGTTCTCATACCATAAAAGATTGGAAGAAAATGTCATGAAAATCAAGAAAGATTCTGCACTCAGATTGCTTACATCCTTCAAGTTCTGCTCCACTTAAAGGCACCAAAATTAGAAATCAGAGATCATAGGTGCGATTTCTACTAGAACTCAAATCAGTTCAACCACAATCAAAGAAGCCCCATGGGGGTCAAAGTATTGGTGAATGAGCATTAATATAAAGTGAAATGTTTAAGGCACATGTGTATCACTTTTAATAATTGCCCTGTTTTACTGCTTTTTTCATTAACTTGTCTTTTCAATTAACCAATTACTCCTGATCCCAAATGACTATCCAAGACACTCTACTGAGGATGATTTTTACTTTCATCTTTTATGCATTAATATTTTACAGCACATTGTCAGCTTTCCTTTAACTGGTAAGTTCAGGTTTTTATTTCACACTGTTTTATAATGAGCCCATTGTGCAACACTGTCACCTTTTCCTCTCCTGGACTCTAGACACAAGGGCAATTGCCTAATTATGCTGTGCGGCTCGAAGAAGCAAAGTCATTCAAGTGCCTTCTTAAGGGAACAATGTGAAAGCACCAAGTGAAAGCTGAAGACAAAATCCCCAAGAAAAAAGAAGCTTATTTGTTTTAATATAAATTCAGTGTTCGGGAAAACAACAGCATTTCCTCAAAATTAAGTGAGTCTATTTTGAAAGAAGTCTAGACGTGGAGCTGAGTACTGATTAAATGTGACATGCGACATGCTTCTCTCTTGGCTACTAGGTGATAAATTCTGCACCAGAGGACGACACTGGATGTGAATCTGTTTCTCATATCGTGCTGAGAACAAGCTCACTAAGACATACTTTACCTTTCCCAACAGAATCTATCTTTTCAACAATGGTGACAAAGCTGTTTTTTCCTACGTCAGTAGAAAACTCATTCTGATCAGAGTTGAATGGTACCAAGCGGTTAGAATTTTCTAAGCAAAAGAACAGCAAGATGCCCTGAGGATACAAAGAATGGAATTAAATGGTTATTTTCAAATTCAGCTATTCACCAAATAGGTATTAAAAATCAGTGTGGTCCTGTCTGGAATACGCATCGCAGGAGTAATTTTAAAAATAGGACATTTATAAAAATACACTTGAGAAAGAAATTGAGGAGTCGGGATGGATGCTAACTATCCCTTAGGAATACAAAGCAGTGCAGAAAATCCAGAAATCAATGCTTCCTAGGATTAAGCATTGTGCAAGTTTAAAGGTTAGGATTTTCAGCATGCACATAGGTTTGGTTAGACTTTTTAGATTTCCATTATGATCATTATTGCCAGAAATACCACCAGGCATGTAGACAAGAGATGAAGAGGAAAATCAAACGGGGGGGGGGGGGAAGAACTGTTGAGGCTTCTTGGACTTCTACCCATGACCTTCTGTCTCTTACAGTTTAGAGGAGGGGCGGACAGGAAAGCAGGAAGTGAGTGGCAAAGAAGCTGGGTGGGGGAGGGGATTCTCCAGGAAGCAGAGAGGCTGGAAGGCAGAGGTTCCTCAATTCTTTCCCCTTCTTTGCTTCCCAGGAGAATTAACCTTGAGACTAAAAGTACAACACAAAAGGGAAAGAAGCCAACCGGATGAGCTGGGCAACAGCACAGAAGTTTCCAAGGCCCGAGGGAGGTCGGATTTTGAGAACTCGTCCACTAGGGTAGGGCACGATGTGAGCAGACCCAGTACCATTTCAGGACACCGGAGGGAAAACAAATCCTATAAGCCAAATGCAAAACCCCAATAAACTTCAAGAGCTCGCTGATCTGATCCCCAAACAAACTGCTGTTTGCCTAAGTAGTCCATCTTTCAAGTGCCTGAAATTAAAATTTATTAACGGATATTGTTAAGGTTACCTATTCTACCTTTAGAATATACTTCTATCTCCTGCTACATTCTCATAAAACGTCAAACCTGCTGTGTGAGGGAAATACAAACTTTATCATCAAAAGCAGAATTATACACGTAAAGTAGACGGCGCTGACTATATTGTAAATGCAGGGGCAGCCTTCGAGTCACAGCCTGGCTCATAACTCAACTCTCCCCTGAAGCTTCTTTGTTGGTTCCTCACATCCTTCTTCCCTGCCCTACACCAGCAGCAGCAGCATGACAGCCTGGTTGCCACTGGACGTTTCCACACACATCTCTGCGTGGGCCCTTCAACAAGCCATGCGTCATCTAAACCAGCATCTTCCCCAGACTCTATAGTCCTCCTGTTTTCCCTAAATAAGGGAAGTCAGCATCATCTGCTCAGGATCAAAACTTCCGTACCACCTTCCATCACCCTGCCCCCAGGCCCCCCACGTGTGGTCCGCTACCAAAATCCGTGCACTCTGTCTTCTAGCTCACAGCCCCGTTGGATTTTGAACTTCATGACAATAAAAATTTTATTTTTTTTTCTGTTTTTAATTGCCATAGCCCCAGCACCTAGTACAGCACCACACACCAGAAGAGACACATATTTGTTAACTAAAGTTATATATTACTAGACCTCAAAACGATACTTTTCGTTTTAGTCTTTTATGTTGGCCATAGTCCCATACAGAATGTTTTTAGAGATCCTTTGCCAATCACTCCGAGCTAACAGCTTTTATATTCTATATTCACCTCCCGACTCCACCGACCCCTACCAATGTGCACACGCATGCAAACACGTACACACACCCAACCGTAACAAAATTTCAAATTGATAACCATTGTAAAGATATTATTTTCAAAAGAAAAAGGTGACTGCCTTCTTCCAGGCTTTCCTCAAAATAAAATAGAAAACTGGCAAGCATTAGGTCACTGTGATTCAATGTACACAGGTCAAATCAAATAGTTCAAGCCAAATACCTTATTGAAATATTTCATCTCATCCATCTACTTAATTGACAAAATAACCACGTTGTCAAAAGTTTAATTTACCTCAGCCATGCTGATACATCTATAATCTAAAGCAGCACTTTGGAGCAGAGTAGCTCCCTTATACATATTTATATGGAGCTGGCTTTTGCAAAAGGGTTCTCAATAAAATTTCACATAATGTAACCGATATATAATGACTAAGAAAAATATGAAAACACAGTCCAGTTGACAGTTACGGATTTCCTACCTTGGACAAGAAAACTGCTCTAGAGTACATTGGAAACCCCAAAGAATGAGACAGGGGCTGATAAGCAATTCTGGGAGGCAGCGATAAGTAGAAATTAACAGAAAAGGCAGGTTACAGTCAACAGCAAGTGGAAAAAGGGAAGGCTCTGATTTCTAAGCTTCCCACTTCTTTCCTCCTGCCTGACATCTTGCCGTACCCACTTAGATTCCACAGTGGGTCATCAGGGTTTCCCTTCCAACCTGACCCCCTCTTGCTCTGACTTTCTAGCCAAGGCCTACTCCACACCTGTGCCCAGGGAGCTGAACAGAATGGAAAGAGTTACCCGGCCGACTCCCCCGTTGGCCCATGACTGCTAACCTCGAGTGGGCTGCTGGCGCAATCTTACGACAGTCTCTGGAGAGTCTTTCGTACTTGTTTTCTTCTCAGAGCTCCGGCACTCTTCCCCACCTTTCCTCTCCGCTACTGGCTCTACTTGCCATGTCATGGAGAAACCATCGGGAAGAGGCCTATGCATTCCCACCACCAGGCCTTCCAACCACTGCACATGTGCCCACACAGCCTGTCTTCCTTCCTGCTACTTTGGTTGAAACGTCCAACCTTTGACACAGAGCCCCTGACACCGACGTCCCGGGCCCTTCCTCAGAGTGCCGGTTTCAGAGCATTGCCAAAGCAAGTTTTCTCCTGGAGTACCCTCTCCTTCCTTGCCAGCTCATCAGAGAACTCACAAAGCTTTGAAACTATGATCTCCAGCACTTTACATTGGTTTCTGCAGAAGATCTAACAGAATGCCTGGCTCACTAGGGTGCAGGTACATTAACGGTTAATTCTCAGGTGTCATCTCACCTGACGCAACAGCCTTCAGTGTAACTGATGTCTCTCTCTTCCTCCATGTGGCCTCAGGAATCAAGCTTTCTTAGTCCTCCTTCCTATGGGAGGCTCCTCCTCAAATGTGTGTTTTTCAAACATGGGCTCATCCTAACTGCCTTCCTCTTCCCCATCGACACAGATTCCCTGGCTGTGAATTCAATCAACTGCTCACAACCTCCAAAGAGAAGTCCCCACCCAACATGCTGCCCCTGAATTCCAGACTCAGAGATCCAACTGTATTCACCGCCTCCTCTTAAATGTCTCCAAAAAAAACCTTTTCAAATTTCATAGGTCTGAAACCACGCTGGTGATCCCAGCCACCAGGCAATCCTTCCACAAACTTCCCCATCCCAGTAAATAGCCCCACCCCTCCAGCTGCTCAGGACAAAGAACTTGGAGTTCTCCTTGACTCCTGTCAACTCTACTTTCAATATACCCAGAATCTGACCTCTTTTCTACACCTTCCACCAAAACCTCCCTCATTCAAGTAACCATTATTTTGTGCCTAGACCATGTTATTAGTACAGGTCACATTTAAACTCTGGCCCCCACAGTCTATTCCAAAACAGTAGCTACAGTGATCCTTATAAAATGTAAATCAGATCATGTTACTCTTTTATTTAAAATCCTCTAATTTCTTCCTTTCCCCCTAGGAGTTAAAGGCAAACTCTTCACTATGACCTATAAAACCCTACATGAGCTGACCACCAGCTGCCTCTCTGCCAACATCCTTACCACTGATTTACCTACTCTGCTTCATCTGAAATGATGTTTACCAATGTGCCAGGGATGCTCCTGCCTCAGGACCTTTGCACTTGCTGCTCTCTGCTTAGAATGTCTTCCCAGATACCTGCACAAACTCTTTCGCTCACTACTTTCAACTCTCTGGGCAAATGTCACTGAGGATGTCTGTGACAATCCTGTACGGAATAGCACTCCCCACCCCAGACCTAGCACTTGCTTTCATCCTTCTGTGATTTTCGTTATAGAATTTTTCACCATCTCACACACTTCATATTTGTGTTGTGCTTCCGTTATAGCTACAAGCAGCACACAGAAGGATAGGGATCTCAGCCATTTACTTCGCTTGTGTTCCCCAGAATCGAAAAACATACCTGCCAGATAAAAGTCAATAAATAGTTGTTGAATAAATGAGTGAAATGAATTTTAAAAAGGATATTTATATGAATAACAAGAGCTAACATTTAGTAAGTACTTACTCTCAGGCAATACTGAATGCTTTACATGTAGGGCCTCACAAAACCCTCACCACAGTCTTTGAAGTAGATTCTTTAAATCCCCACTTCCAATTTTACAGATGAGGAAATAAAGGCTTAGAGAGGTCAAATAACTCATTCAAACTCCCAGGGCCACGATGTGGTAGACTTGAGACTGATCCTTGAGCCTGATTGACTCCACAGCCCATTGCTTTTCTAAATTGACTCCACACGTCTCATAGCTGTGTTGCTGGGATGAATCTCAGTAATGACCTGAGTGTGCTATCAACACAACAACTGTCAGCACTTAGTGTCATTAAGAAACCAGACGCTACACCGTAGCTAAGACACCAAATGACAACTCACCGATTCAAATAGCGATGTCGATTGCACCACGTTTTCCAACAGAGATTTTAGACATTTAGTATAACTTCATTGCCCTGTTAAATGGGGAGACACCGCCGCTGTAACTTTGGAATTAGCACAGCTTCGTGTCAGCTCCCAGAAGCTACTTGGTTTTTGTTGATGCTAACATTCAAGTTGTGAACCTCTATCTGCCAAGGTGCTATGAACCCAATTCCCAGTCATCCCGTGCTCGAACCAGGAGAAGCAATTAGATTATCTTCTCTGGTGATAAAGAGCGAAGTGTACTTCCGCCCTCCTCCCCAGGACCCATCCCCCCCCGAGACCTGCCTTCTCACCTAACCCCACAAATCCTCCTGATCAAAGGAGGCAGGTGCCCTGAGATGTGCTTGCTTCAATATCTACTCTTTTCTCTGTGACCCAGATTCCCACTGCTACTCCGATTTCGAATCCAGGCCTACTATCTCCAACACTATTCAACTTCTGTTCTACTAGCTCCTGATGTCTACCTCACATGGGTTCTCGGTTCAAGCCTAAATAAATTTAAATTATATTTTGGGAGCACCTGGATGGCTCAGTTGGTTAAGCATCCAACTTCAGCTCAGGTCATGATCTCATGATTCTTGGGTACAAACCCCACATCTGGCTCTGTGCTGATGGCTGCTTCAGATTCTCTCTCTCTCTCTCTCTGCCTCTCCCCCATTCTCGCTCTATGTCTCTCTCTCTCAAAAATAAATAAACATTAAAAAAAGATTTTTTTAAGTATATTTTCCAAGGATGCAGAATCAGCAGTTACACATCCAGATAGGTTTACGGAATAAAAAAGAAGAATAGACAGGGCCAGACAGCTGGCCTCCAAGAGGACTCCAGGGACCCTGCCTCTGGGTATTCACATTCTTTGAAAGCCCCTTCTCATATTTACAAGGGCAGACCTGTGTGGCTGGGGCTAGGTCCTAAAGGGCATTCTAGGGTCTGCCTTACACTCTTAGATCTTCTTTCTGGAGGAGCCCAGCAGTCATGTCATGAGGGCACTAACACAGACCTCAGGGGAAGTCAAGGTCGGAAGGACCCGTCAATGGCCAGCACCAGCTTGCTATGCACATGCTTGAGCCGCCTTGGAAGAGGATTCTTCAGGCCCAGTCAGCTCTCAGATCACTGTGCCTGCGGCCAACGTCTTCACCGCAACTCCTTTTTAATTTTTTAAAATTTTTTAAATTTATTTTTGAGAGACAGAGACAGTGCAAGCAGGGGAGGGTCAGAGATAGAGGAAGACACAGAATCTGAAGCAGGCATCAGGCTCTGAGCTGTCAGCACAGAGCCCGATGCAGGGCTCGAACCCACGAACCATGAGATAGTGACCTGAGTCGAAGCAGGATGCTCAGCCGACTGACCCCCCGGGCGCCCCGTTCACTGCAACTCCTTGAAAGACCCTCAGCTACTACTACCCAGCTAACATACCCCTGAGTGCCTGACCCCCAGAGCCTGTGTGAAATGAAAAATGTTTCTTCTTCAGAGTCACTGAGTAGTAGGTAAATTGTTACACAAGAAACAATACCAGAAACAACGTGCATACAAAATGTATTTATAAGGAAAGTAAGCCAGAAAGTCATGAGCCATATAACAAGAAAAATTGTGTCTACATTCAACCCCCCTTCAAATATATGTGGTATATCAGACAGACACAGTGTCTTCTTACAAAGCTTAGAGCTTTGATTATGGGTTCTTTTTTTGTTTTGTTCTACAAAAAAAAGCTATTAGCTGACTTTTCCTGACCTTTGGTATAGTCTTAAAAGTCAGCATTTCAATAAATTTGTGTAATAACAGAAATCGCTTCACCTCTGGAAAATAGAGCTCTATAGACTTCTGACCTTAAACTCTGAACTCTGAGAAACATTATGAACCATTATTTTCTGTTATTCATGCAATGACCCTTACTTAAAATATAATAATAATCAACCAAATTTAGATGGTCCAGGACAGAAACAGAAGATTAAAGACAATGCCAGGCTATAACTATGAAGAAAATAACCAACATCAGGACCAAGAAAGCAACATTCTCCCTGAGGTTGAAAATTTGGCGTTAATACCAGAATGGCATTGTAACTAATTAATTGTAATGGCATACTTATGCTTTTTAGATAAATATAAGTTTTGGATAACTAATTAGAAATCTAAACATAAGTCATTCTGTATATGACATCAGTAATTCTCAACTAACCCTTCTGTTTTGACTTACAAAATTGATGCTCCTTGGACTAATGTTAGAAAGAGTGACCTCAACCAGGTGAGCTCAAACTGCCAACTGCAGACAATATAAGATATTCAAGTAGGCAGATGAAATGATGTACATTAGAGATACCTAATATTGGCAGTATTTACTCTGACTGTGATATATCACATATTACGGGGGGGAAACAAACCTGTTATGAATCTGAAATTGAAGACAGAAGACCCAAAATAATATTTGGCTGCTGTTTTGAAGCTCTGGGAAAACATTTCATACATAAGAGTTAAATAAGTTCAGTGGCCTCTGTTGCCCTCAAATAAAACAACTTAGCATTCATCTCTTCATAGGAGTGAACAACTCATTTTGTTAGATGTTTCACTTTGTTAGATGCATCCCTAGAAATTAGGCTGCAGACGCCTAGGGCGCCAGAACCGTGTCTATTAATGACTCTGCCTCTGGTCCCAAGTTGTACATCCTGTGTTTTGTCAGTAGATAACTGGTAAGTGACAGATTAGACAAATTCTAACCTGCTAACCAGCTCATAGAATACGACCAACATATTTTGCCTACTTATCTTCTATCAGACACTGTACTAGGCACCAAAGACACAAAGTGGTTTCACCAGCAGTCTTGGGGACAAAGGTGCTCTGAGCACAGCAGGAGACCCAGGCGTGCACATAGACCACTATCAGGGCAGGGCAAACATGTCACAGCTGAGGGCACACGGATGATGCAGGGTAAGGCAGGGAAGAATCCTAAATGCCGGAGAGAAATAAGGAATAGACAGGCTGAACAGAGCACTGCAAAAAAGGACATGATGGACCAATGACCTTTGATCTTGACCTTTAAGCAGAAGGGCTCCTGATAGCTGGCTTTCGACAAGGCAAGAGTAGACAGTATGGCACAAACCTGAAGCTTCTAGGAAGTTAGACTGTGTGCTGGAAATGTCTCTAAAAGAGTAAGCATCAAATAAATGTGTCTCTAAGGGCCCATAAGACCAAAAGAATGAAGAAAGAAATTAGCATGTTTTCCGGCAAGGTATTAAACAATGAAGTTTGGAGCTCATGCTATACTTACTTTGAACTCTGCACAGTTATTGAGGTCTTCTTTTTTTTTTTTTTTGTATGTATTCTAACTGTAGTATCCAGAATAATGCCTCCTCCCCCCAGCCCCCTGCCAAAGATGTCTACACCCTAATCTCCGAAACCTGTATGTATGTTATCACGTTTTGCAAAAAGACTTTGAAGATGGGATCAGGGTTAAGGACCTCGAGGAAGGAATAGCCTGGATGATCCAGGTGGGCACAACCAAATCACATGTGGTCTTTAAAGTGGAGCATATAACCTGCCTGTGGTCGGATAAAGGGCGGCACAAAATGGGATCTGGTACTCTACAGCTCGGTCTGAGAGGCAGTGGGCTCCGTGCGAGGAGGGAGGGAGGCCCTCACTTTGCAAGACCCCGAGTCCACAGACTTAACAAAAGAGCAATGACACAAGCCACCACGCCTGCTGAGCCATTCAACAACACCGTCTACAAGAATCTCCAACGTCACGACCCACAGCCAACAAGCAAGTGGAGACCCGGATCCCACAGCCCCATGGAACTGAATCCCGCCAACACCTGAGTGAGCTCTGGGAAGGAATGCAGATTTTAGCTGGATGAGGCCCATGACAGGACTTCCAACCTACTGACTTGCAAGGTATTAAAGTTGCGCTGTTTTACACGACTAAGTTTGTGGTGATCTGTCACAGCAGCGATAGAAAGCTAACACGCCAACACATTCTCTTTTTGTCATAAAGAAGGAGTAACAAATACAGACTTATAAATGTTCAAAATACAGAAATGTTGATACGGTGATACCACTTAGTTTCAAGGACAAGTTCTTCTAAAAGGAAAGAAAAGGTAAAAGAAGAAGAAGAAGAAGAAGAAGAAGAAGAAGAAGAAGAAGAAGAAGAAGAAGAAGAAGAAGAAGAAGAAGAAGAAGAAAGAAGAAGAAGAAGAAGAAGAAGAAGAAGAAGAAGAAGAAGAAGAAGAAGAAGAAGAAGAAGAAGAAGAGCTACTTATTGGATTAGTATGAGGCATTAAATGTTGTACAAATGTTCTATATAGCGACAGCCATCACTGATAGGTGTAGCGGACACGCACGTGCGTCAGTAGGTGACAAGCAAGTCCCTAGGCACAGCACTGCATTGACTGTACTGTGTTGATACACTTAATCTTCAATGAGGCAGCTTCGACTATCATCCCCATTTTACAGATGAGGGAATTGAGACGCAAAGGATGCAAGGACTCTGCTGAGGTGGTGCGGGCGGTAACCACTCCACCCCCGTCACAGCTCTCTAGTAGCAGCGGGCGGTAACCGGGAGAACACGGGGTTCCAGCTTCCGGGCCACGCAGCTCCCGTCCGTTGGCACACGGCTGCTCCAACAGCGCCCCGTTTGGCAGAGGAGTAGCCCACAACTTACAAAGGCCCAACAACCCATTCAGCGTCTTACAAGGAACAAATAGCCAAGGCTGGAACTGACCCCGGAGCAGAGCCTCTTAACCGCCTTCCAGCGTGTTACCGAGAGGCCCATAGGTCTGGGCCAGCAGCACAAATGTGCAGCTGGGAATGTCCTTTGCTGAACAACCTTGAGAGGAGGGTTTTCGTTAAAGCCTTTCCAAGCACTTGACTCGGGCCACATCGCCCCTCAAGGACGCTCGCGATCCTCTCCATTGGCAGATGGCGGGTTTCACATATGCCAAGCCAACAACTGGGAATATTTGTATTGAACAACAATAACAAAACGCTTCAGTCATTTTCCCACGTATCATTCAATCCTGATTACTAAATTGATTCAGTAAATATTTATTGAGTACCTACTATGTGAAAATCAATACGATGAGCATTAAGAAACCTCCTAATGGGGATAATTTATCTGAATGTATTGATATCAACCTTCTAATTTTGAAGAGAAGTTCAAAGGAGCTTCAGTGATCTGTTGGGTGACAGCCATGGCCCTAAAGAAACTTACAGGATATGTCAGGGGGAATTCAGCCCACTTCTCATAATCTTCTAGAAAAAGCCAATGCAGTGTGTCAGAAAAAGAATTGGACCAAATGTCAGCAGCCAGGTCCTCACTGGATGACCCTGACCAAGTCATTTCACGTATCCACCTCCAGCTGTAAAATAAGAGGACTGGTCTACGAAATATCGAATCTCCTCCTGGCTCTGACTTCTGTTCTGGCACCAGAAGAACATCTAGATTTAGGGAAGGTGCTGGACAGGACAGGCGCGGACCTTGTACCTGGTGCCAGGCCACTCATACACCAACAAGGAGGGTTTCCTATATATATAAAAAAGAGAGAGACCCTGGAAAAAGAGCACTCCAAAATATCAGCAAAAACGTAGTGAATTTTCCAAGACCTGAATAAAAATGGGACACCAGAAATAGTAACCCTGCTAAGTAATCTCAGATGTACTTGACATTTGGTTAATGGGATTTAAAGAAAAGTAAACAGGCACCCACACAAATGGATGCATGCATATAACACACTCACATCCCCTCACACATAAATGAGTGAGCGCTTCCCACTCTCTCGAGTGGAGCCGTGAGCCGATCCGAGCATCGACGTGGAGCTATTCCACAAGCCTGCTGCACTGCACCAAACTCACGGAACACACAGCACGCCCAGAAATGCCACCACGTTTTCCTACGAGCACAAAGGAGGCCCTGGAACCCTTCCAAGCCCGATGCTGCCGTCAGCGAGGTGCAGACATTTATTTAACTGGTTGAAATGACGGGACTACTGGCTGGGACTCGGCAGCTCTGGGAAAGGCAGCTTCTGAACCCACTCTGCAGTACAGGAGAGGAAAGGGGATTCTGCCTGCATCCTGCTAGCAATCCAGGGATGAAGAAAGCTGAATTTTCCCACCCCCAAGTGATATTTCTTTTCACAAAGGGATCCTGCAATTTGGGCACAAAGCCTGGAATCACGGGAAGGTAAATTCAACAGTAAATGGCAGGAAATGGGGTAGAGCAGTGAATGTTTAGCAAACAGAAGGCTGAAACTGGTCTTTGTGTTGCAAAATTACAGGAGATGCAATAAAACTGTATATTCATCCATTAAAGGGATGATATGAATGAAAAGTCCACAGAATTAAATAATCATAATCTTCTCAGAGCGCTGATCTCGTTCGTGCCCCGCTCTGCTCCATAAATGACGCCAGAGGCCTTTCTGACCCTTCATCACGCATTTGGCTTCGTCTTCGATGCTCAGTTACTGTTGCACCAGTTGTTACTCTGTTGCACCAATGTTACTTTGACTCTCAGTTACATTTGAATCCAGCATTCAATGGAAACCATCGATAAGGTCTTGACAACCTTCGATTTTTCACCCCCACATAGATCTCTCTCACTAAATATACAGGGTGCTCCTGCCTGCAATGTCTCTATGCGACCCTAAGTTGTCACCTCCCCAGTTTAGAACTCATTTTGTTGGGGCACTTGGGTGGCTCAGTCGGTTGAGTGTCTGACTTTGGCTCCGGTCGTGATCTCACCACTCATGGGTTCAAGCCCCGCATCAGGCTCTGTGCTATCAGCTCAGAGCCTGGAGCCTGCTTCAGGTTCTGTGTCTCCCTCTCTCTGCCCCTCCTTTGCTCACGTTCTGTCTCTCTCTGTTTCTCAATAATAAAAAATGCTAAAAAAAATTTTTTTTTAAAGAACTCATTTTCTTACCCTATAAAATGAGAAATTTGTTTCCTTTGAGTTCTGCAATGCTTGTCTTTAAATGGCATGGCTTTTAACTGGGGAGAACATGGAAGGACTTCCAATCTAATGAGTCCAGAAGATGAAAAGAAGGGGAAATGAGAGCATAGTTTTGTTCTTACCTGATTCAGTCCTGGTTAAAGTGAAACACACACACACACACACACACACACACACACACACACACACATTTCCCTTTCCTTGCTTAGAGTCTTCTTTGTTTTCTATTCTTTATTTAGATTATCAGCTATTGAAAGTTAAGAATCCTAACAGACAGAATCCTAGAATGTGAACATTGGGAGTCACCTTGAAGAGCACGAGACATGAAAGGAGCTGATACATATTAGAGAAGAGAATTTACTTTTTAAAATTAGAACCGAGTCTTTCCCCTTTGAGTCTGATCCAGGCTTCCCTGGGTGTCTCTGTCACTGCTGTCCTCTGAGTTCGTGCACAGGAAGCACAGGGGAGTGTCTCTGGGCCGGAGATGGAGGGAGGTAAGGAATAAACCCCTGTCCTTCTCCCTTGTTCTCTTCACCGGCCAGGAAACACTGCTTCCTCCGCCTTTGCGGTGACAAGCCCCGCAGTCCTGGTGGAGGAGGCTTGGCCTCCACCAGTCCCGAGGTTCCTTCTCTCAGGAGTTAACCAATCATGGGGGTCCAGATGCCAGACCAGATTGCTCCCCCTTGGGGGTGGGAAGTGATTGCCAGGGTTTTGTCTTCAGGAGCTGAGAACTGCATCCAGGGCATGACCTAATTCAAGCCTGTGTCCTTCCACTATGCCAGCATTACCTCTGTTGATATTACCAGCTGTGTCCCATATGGCCCACTTCCGTTCGTGGGAACACACCACACACACACACACACACACACACACACACACACACACGCTTCAGAAAAGGTTTGGTCGGCCATTTAAATAGGCTAGCTGCTCTGGCTGGTCTCCATTCATTGTGTTCCGCATGGTCCAAGGCAAGGGGTTATTTCTCAAGGGTGTGAGGACAGATGCATTTGAAAACGCGTTCCTTAGGGAGAACGGAGATGTTCTTTTCTAAGAAGGTCATAAACAGATCACATTGCGTTAGGAGTTTCTCCTGCCCTGGTTTCTGGGCTCCGGAGAGCTGAGCTTTATGACCTACAAGGTACAGTTATTTGATTAGCGCTGAAGAAAACATCTTTTCTATATGAGCTCTTAAAGCAAAACTAAGTTTTGTCAATGATCCTCCCCAGAAAAGCCCCGTATCTCTCATCTGAGCGGCAAGGCCTCTGCTGGCAAACATCCACACTTTCCCGTAGCTGCATCTGGCCGATTTAAAAGTCACCTCATGAATTGGGGACAGGACAGGTTGGAGGTGTGGAAAAACACCACCATTGCAATTCAGAAGTCCTGTCATACTACCAATAACCAAAAATAAAGCTGTAGAAAGGAGAGAAGGGAGGTAAGCAGAAGAAATCAAGAGACTGGCAAAGCAGAACATTCAAAACAAAAACAAAAACAAAAAACTGTGTACAACACAGGATGTTTTAAATGAACAAAGCACTGAGTTCTTCTAAATCACAACAACAAACACACACTCTTCTGGAACATCTGTGGGCAAAGATAAGAGAAAGTTACGGCCTTTCTCTTCCTATGTCTTAGAAATACAGATGATAGATCACAACATTTACCAAATAAAACATAAGAATGAGTAGAAATAACCTACCCATGTGCTTAAAAGTTTATTTCATCTAATGAGGCAAACCACATAGAAACAAGTACTTGAATATTATCAGGGTCTCATATTTTCCAACATTTATTTATTATAACTCACACAAGAGAGCTTACACCCAAAAAGGGGGGAAGTGGAGATCCTCACTCTGTTTTCCAAGGTATTAACTACATTTTCCTCTTTCATATTTATGGGTTCATAAAGGTTGAACCTAGGAAGCAAGCAACCGACTTTTAGTTTACGTATGCTTGAAGGACTGTTTGGCTTTTTATAAGTTTCAGTTCACCATCCGCTCAGGAAGGACTCCAGTCTTGTTGAGGCCCCCCATCATTTACAGGAACATCACTGTGCTCCTTTCAGGATTCGTCACTTCTCCACCAGATTACGTAATGAAGCACCCACTGGATCTAGACAGAGAAAGGTAAGCCTGGCTTGTTAACACACAGGCAACCATGAAAGGAGATGCTACCTGGGAGAGAACTTAGAACAGCGTACCTCTGGACAATACTAATATTTTGTTCTCAAAGGGCTTGGCTGACATAGTGTCATTCGATTCTTACAACAGACTCTGGAGGCTAAAGGTCATCAATGTTTCCCAGTGGGGGAAATTCAGCGACTACCAACGGTCACCAAAAAAAAAAAAAATCTTTTATAAAAAAATATAAGATTGAAACTTGGGTGGATGGTATGAAACGTCTGTATATCCTGTAACAAATAAAATCCACCAGAAATTGAATTTCCCACAGACACTGACTGCCTGCATTATGTCGGTTCACTATCAATCCAGTACCGTTGCGTTTTCCAACTACCGCCTGGACAGTTTAAAACTAAAGACGCGCAGTGCTAGCCTTCGGAAAAATGTAACCGTGGTTATGTATACTCGGAGGAGTTTATTTCTCTTTTCAGGGCACACAGGTTTGAGATCTGCCTGCAGCAGAAAGCTAATGCTGGTTATCTTTGGTGCCGACAACGTCCCCAGGAACATGTAGAGTATAAAGAAAGCAGCTCTTACACCAAAGCAGGGTTCTTGTCCCCATGCATGGTGTCCCTGGGCTGTGCGGAAAGAAGGTAGGTGAGTAGAGACGTAAAACCTGAGAAAAACGAGGGGGCCCCTGTCCTTGGCCATACAACTGCATGCCGACCAACACGCCTCTTCCTGGGCCACAGCCACAGGAGCGAATTGAGATTTTGTTCAAGGACAACGGAGCACCTGCAAAACACTGTTAGCCTCAGGTAGCAAGCAGGGCTTCACAGCAAGTTCCTCATCGACCTAGCCAACAGTAAGTTCAACAGTAGGTGAAAGCTCAGCTGTGAGCAGGGCCCTCTGCCTTGAAGGTACAACCCAGCACAAAACACAGCACCGGCCCAGAAAGAACTCGCAGGCAGGGAAGGCCAGCAAGAAGTCCAATTACAGGCATGTGCTTGGTCTCTTTGTAAATTACAACAGCAGAGAACTCAGAAACTGCCTGAGACCTGGGAGGTGACACCTGAGCTTCATCTTGAAGGAGGAGTGGGCGTCTACCAGCTGCCAGGAAAGGCCTATGAGAATGAGTATCAGTATTTAGGAAGGAGCCTAGATTTTACACAAACTGGTGAGAGGTTTCATGTGGGAACTGCAGAGCGATCCAAACAAGAGATTCTTTGGGAGTCTTCTGGAAATGCACTGGTTACATTGTTGGGGGGCGGGGGAGAGGAGTGAAAACACTGAATTCTTGATTTTAGCTGGTTTTTTTAATGTTTATTTATTTTTGAGAGAGAGAGAGAGACAGAGAGAGTCTGGGTGGGGGAGGGGCAGAGAGCAAGGGAGACACTGAATCTGAAGCAGGCTCCAGGCTCTGAGCTGTTGGCACAGAGCCCGAAGTGGGGCTCAAACCCACGAGCTGTGAGATCATGACCTGAGCTAAAGTCAGATGCTCCACCAACTGAGCCAATCAGGCATCCTGGTTTTAGCTGATTTTTAAATTAATCTCTTAATGATATTTAAAATGTCTATCTCCAACTCAAATATATATACATTTTTTCTTTTAATGAAAGGAGATAGTCACCAAAACCTTCGATTAAATTCTGTGAAAAACTGGGATGCCTGGGTGACTCAGTTGGTTGAGCATCCGGATTTGGCTCAAGTCATGATCTCACAGCTCGTGGGTTCGGGCCCCATGTCGGGCTCTGTGCTGCCAGCTAGCTCAGAGCCTAGAGCCTGCTTCAGATTCTGTGTGTCTTCCTCTCTCTCTGACCCTCTTCTGCTCGTGCTGTCTCTCTGTCTCTCAAAAATAAATAGAAAACATTAAAAAATTTTTTTAATTCTGTGGAAAATCATCCATAGTCATCAATCCTTACGATTTCTTCAACTGTTCAAATGAAAGAGTGACAACATAACCCAACACTTCCCAAATCTCCCCACAGAATAATGTGTGGCTGCTCAAGACAGGGAAATAAAATACGCTTTAGAAGCCAGTAATTAAACAAGAATGGATTTACTGAATATCAGTTCTTACGTCTGAAACTACCAAACCCGGTTTCTATCATCACGCAGGCAAGAAATACAGCAGTTAAACAACAGCTTTGCCAGACTGAGGCAGAAAGACACAAGTGCCCAGCAAACACCAAGATGTTTACTCCAGTTAAGAAAATGCTCCCTGTGCCACGCAGGCATGGTCACGAAGCACAACGCACTGAAGAGAAATGGCTCATTTTCAAAGAAGTCCATTGGGAAAAAAGAGTGAAATGTCTTTTTTTGCTGCTTATACAACAATGGACAGTCTCTCTTGAGTTAAAGTCAATTAACAGCATGTGGTTTCCCTGAGGTGGTGAGACTCCAAATTGAACTTACTGATAAAGTTACTAGTATCTCTATACCCGATGAACATGTACCATCCCGTGTTACTCAAATTAAATAGTCCTTCTTCCCATGGATTTTCCAAGACGTTTATTATATGCAAAATCAAGCAGCAGGCATCCTGCACGGACCACTCCTTACTTCTTCTAAGTACGTTGTAAAGGATGCCATGCCCATTTCCTGAAGGGAAGGGGCCCCGTCCACACGTCTCCACGGTACAGGTCACTTCAACCAAACAAACATATCTCAAATGTCTGTTTTTCCAAATGCTGTACGAGGTACCAGGATCCAGCAATTAGTCAGAAATCATTTCTGCCTGCAAGAGCTGGCCGCCTCGTTTTATTACAAGAGTCACTCACAAAGCAATTACTCATAGGAAGCACCGAGACATACTGGCTGGATAAACAGGCGCATGTACCTCCAAGTAAACAAATGCCAACTGCTATTTCAAAAATGTTTAGAACTACAGAGTAGCTGCTTTTATTCTGAAAGCTCATTTCCGTTGTCAGAAAAAAAAAAAATCAGCTCGTGTGTATGGACCCTTGGGAATTTCCTACCAACCTCTGATCAAGCACTTGCTCATGTCTGCTAGGAGGGTTTGGTGTTTGTGGATTCAGAAGTGAGTATAATGTATCATTGATCTCATTTCTATTAGCATGAGCTACAAAATTACTTGTATATGTAATGTATCTATTAATATATATTACATAATTATAGTACCCAAATGATGCACATATATACAGACACAAACAAACATATGCATGCATACATACACATATCTTTCCCAATAAAGAGGTCAAAGAAATCAGTGGTAGTGACAGAGAGAAAATATTATAAAACCTGCTCTTCCCCTTTGTTACAAACTTTCAGGATTTTTTCGGAAGGAAACACACTTTGTTGTAAAAGTCAGTCACACTTGCATGTGCATAAGAGACCTCTTCCAAGACGCCTCCCACAGACTGCACCCAGGACTAAGCAGAAAAAGCTAGAGTGATCCCTTGAAGTCCTACTTCAAGTTCAAGCACTGTCACTTACATGAACCCTTTCCTATGAGCAGAACTTTTAACATGTCCCTGCATTCTTTGCTGGTCTGTTTAACTTGACTCGGATCCCTGAGGGCTGGGACTATGAGCCACTTATCTTTAAATGCCTGCTCCTCAGCACAGTCCAGGCTGGACCCCATCAGGGCAGGAAAGGAGACTAGACTCAGTGGTGAGTATCGGTTTATTAAATTATATTTAAAAGGCATTTTCTTTGGGGATATTTTGTAATCCCCCTTGAAACAGCTGAGGATCCCAAGCATATCACAAAACGAGAGTTGGAAATTTCTGTCCCAAATATCGTGCCTCTAAAATATATTAGCTTGCTCCTATGTGCCTTAGGGAGAATCCCAGGCCTGAAATAAACTAGTAAGACCTGAAATACGGCAAGGCAATAAGCCTAACACAGATTTATTAGAGCCTTAATTCCCTCCTCTTACCTTTCTAGCAAATTACTCCCCTCTACAATATCCCAGGATATTTAAAAAAAAAAAAAAGCTGTTATATATTACTTTACACTCTTTCATGAATATACCAGCACCGTGAAAGAGCAGAAACTAGGGCATAACTAGTTTGTTACATAGTAAGTGCTGTGCGATCCCACAGCTGTAAGGTTCGGGCAAGAATAAAGCATTGGACCAGTGCAATCTAATTAAGTGGAAATATGCCCAGCCAGACACCCAGTTCTAAACCAGAAGGCTCCTGGGAGTTCCATATTAAACCCAGGGGATTACAACATAGCGGAAATTGGCACAAAGGTTAGCCTTGTACCTGGGGGGGGGGGGGAGAAAATTAACTTTCTTAAGTCCTAAATTCCTCATGCTTCAGCCATGGTACCCAACCAAGTTTTCATGACACGCTACTACGGACATGCCACTACGGGTGGGGGGCAGGGTGTCGAAAACAACGCTACGAATAATACTTAAAATATTAAAAGTCATTAACAATGTATTTTTGATAAATTACAGCAGATTCAAAATTAGCTCTCCGACGTCGTTACTGCCACTTGTATCCCAACAGGTTTTCTTAAGTGCGGAGAGGAGAGTGATAAAAGCACATCAAGGATGGAACATGCAAAAGAGAATTCTTGCAAGAGGGTTCCTGTTTCCACTACTGGACAATGAGAAAGAATCGAATCTTGCCATTTGCAACAGCATGTATGGAACTGGACGGTATTATGTTGAGTGAAATAAGTCAGAGAAAGACAGATACCATATGTTTTCACGCATATGTGGAATTTGAGAAACTTAACAGAAGACCATGGGGGAAGGGAGAGGGGAAGAAATAGTTCCAAACAGAGAGGGACGCAAACCGTAGGAGGCTCTTAAATACAGAGAACAAACTAAGGGTTGATGGGGGGACGGAGCGAGGGAGAAGGGGAAATGGGCGCTGGGCATTGAGGAGGGCACTGGTCGGGATGAGCACTGGGTGTCGTATGGAAGCGACGAACCACGGGAATCCACCCCAAAACCAAGGGCACACTGTACTCACTGTATGTTAGCCAACTTGACAATGAACTATGTTTAGAAAAAAATAAAATAAAAATAAGAGCATTCTTGCGCATATGGATACCATGCATCGTGCAAGTTCACTGTGATATTAAACACATTAAAACATTGAGAGACACTCAGAAAAAATTAAACAAAATGTATTTACAGATTGTCTGAAGTACTTCTCTTGGACTGTGTGTGTGTGCGTGTGTGTGTGTAATCATGGCTGAAAAACAAGGTGTCAGTATTTGTAATATTTTATATATGCTTCTTGTTCAGATGTCTCAGGCAGACCTCTTAAAGAATCAGACTCTTTTAGAATTTTAACTACTTTTTCTCTAAGGCTGACCATATAATGTCTGAGACACTGAAAAATTACAGTAAAAACAATGGAGCTCTCTCTCAACATAAACATAATACTCATCAGTTTTATACACTGACTTCTTCCGGAACAGCTGAGGCTCATCTGCGTGAAGTGAGTCCATAGCACTGTACTTCTTCCGGTTTTATGGCTGCTTCTCATTGTTCTTGTGGGTCATCCCACATTCATTAATTCAACTCATGCAATCATTTTTCAGACATGTGATATAGAGAGAGAGCAGCTTGCTGACTGTCAGTATATGTGCATCTAGTCATTGAACACCCGTTTTTCCTCTATATGGATGAATTCGTACTTTCTCTATAGCTTTGAGATGTGATTTCTAAACCTCCTGGGGTGCCTGGGTGGCTCAGTTAGTTAAGTGCCTCACTCTTGGTTTCAGCTCAGATCATGATCTCGCAGTTTCATGAGTTCAAGTATCGCATGGGGCTCTGTGCTGACAGCATGAACCTGTTTGGGATTCTCTCTCTCTCCATCACTCTCTCTCTCTGCCCTTCCCCCACTCGTTCTGTCTCTGTCTCTCTCGAAATTTAATAAACTTAATTTAAAAAACTAAACCTCCTTGATTTCTTCTACAAAGTCCCCAGAATGTAAGAGCAAATTCTCAGCATGCTTAGGAGGCCTGGACAAGCACAGGAAGGAGAGAAGGGGAGCCGCAGATCCTTCCCTCCCAGGCAGGACCTAGTCCTCAGTGTCCACTGAGGAAGGCGCATCCCATCCACCGGACTTCTCCCTTGTGCCTCGACTTGCCTGAACGGCCTCCGCCCAGCACCTGATTTCTCATCTCACAACCACGCTCCTCGGTGGCCATCCAGGCTCCAAAGTCCAGTTTGTGCAATGAGAAACCCTTGTTTCATTCCTGCCAGGTCCTTCCAGTAAATCCCTCTGTTCACAAGTGCCTTTCCTCAACTCAGGTAAACCCTCCTCTGCCCAATCTAGCCTCCTACAATTTCTTCAAGATTGCAAACTCCTGCAACAACAAAGTCTGATGCTGTAACTGAGCCCTGCCTTCCACTCTGGATCCTCTAAAATCAAAACTGACCCCAATCATACTTGATTTTGTTTTTAATGTTTGGTTTCTTAGCCTGGTCTTTCTCCATTCTTTGCCCATCAGGCATCACATAAAAATGGATTCTAGTATTTGGCATTCTCGGAAAATGGAAGAGGCAGGAGGCTCCAGCGTTCTGTGGTCCCTCGCAGTCAACTGGAAGGTGACACACCTCCACACTCCTATGGGCCACTCAAGGCACAGAGGTGGGATCTAAACTGCTAGAAGCAGCCAGAGTTCAGTTTGGCCCGTATCCACAGAGGAGGCTGTGGACACTGTATGAGCTGCCAGCACCTGAGGGTCTTGAGCGTAAATCTTGAATCTTCAAGTGCCCTTCCCAGCCCAAACTAGGCACTGAGCTGTGTTCGTCTACTAGGGCTGTCATACAAAGTACTGTAAAATGGAGACTTTAACCACCAGAAATGTATCGTCTCACAGATCAAGGGATCAGCAGTGTCAGGGTTATGAGGGAGAATGTTTCATGCCTCCCCCTCCAGCTTCTGGGGGTTTGCTAGCAATTTCTGGTGCTCCTTGGCTTGTAGGAGCATCAACCCAATCTCTGCCTTCATCTTCACATGTGTCTCTCCGCCCAAATCTCCCCTTTGTATAAGGACTCCAGTCATTTTGGATTGAGGACCCACCCTACTCCAATAGGACATCATCTGAACTAATTACACCTGCAATGACCCTATTTTCATATATGGTCATATTCTGAGGTGCTGGGTGATTGGACATCCACATGTGAAGTGGGGGGAATACAATCCAACTCATGACACCAGGGATGATACTAACCAGTACCTGTGGATTACCTGAGACGGGGCCTCTCTGCCGGGCGGTGTCCGCGACATGCAGAATGAACGAAGACATGAGCGCACAGCCCTTGCTGCAAGAATGCACTCAGCAACGGCTGATTCTCTGATCTGGGGCCATGTGGTTTTCTTGACCACTACTGCGTGCTGATCTTGACTGAAGAGAGGAGCTAGTTCAGTAAAAAAAAGTTTCTAAGACTGCTTCCTGAAAACGAGAGGCCCTCCTCGCTGTCTGATAAGGCAGAAGGCTCTGAATTTCAAGCTCCAGTGCTATAAATAGCAGTGAATCTTATCCTTCAAAATGTCATATGTGCTTACAAAAAAGATCTTAGTGTCATAGAAGAGACTCTGAGTAGTTCGATTTATAGGAAAAGAAGACCAGGGAGAAGGGACTATATTATAATTAATTACACATGCAAATGGCAGACTAAATTTAGATGCACAGTTACATGTCTAATCACAGCTGGCAAAGGCGGGAAACCTCACGCTTGGACTGAGGAGTGTGCCTCACGCTCCGCTCACGTGCTCTGATGCCATCAGTTGCCTTGGTCAAGACCACTCTGGCTCTCTGCTAAGGGGAGAGCCCGAGAATGTGGTCCTGGAAGGGCCTGTCCCCCCGACCCCCCAGCCACGGTGACGTCTCTCCGGGACATGCCTGCATCGGCACACCTGCAAATATTGCACAGCGTGGCAGTTCTGCGGTGAGGACTGACCCACGACTGCAGCCACCAGGAAGTGAGGGGAGATAATGACTTTGTTGTCACTGCTACCGGCCAAACAGCTGTGATAGTGCGCAACGGCTACCTAACGTGCAAGCAACACCAGGCAAGTCCTCATGGCTCCGAGACACAGAGTTTTCCATGCACTCAAGTCATTTATGACAGGTCACCTTGTGTCCTTCACCAATTCTGAACAATTAGCCCTGTAGGATTATGCTGATGGCCACAGAACAGTCTGTGGAGGACACTAGCTAAAAATCGTGATTGATACACACATATACATATATATGTGCCAGGCACTGTGTGTGTGTGCGCACATGCACAGGGAGAGCGAGAGACAGAGGCTGATGAAAGCCACTTTGCTGATGTCCCCAAATCATTGTGCTAAAGCTTCCAAGTTTACAAACCATACTGTTGGCGATTTTTCTGAGGGCACCTGCCAAAGTGGATCTCTGAACACGTACACACCTGTACAGTTTCCACATTCAAAATGTATGCATGTGGCTGTGTGTGTGTGTGTGTGTGTGTTCTCCCAAAACAGCTGTAAGGTACTGCAAAGAATAATAGTTCATGAGCTAATCAGGAGTCCTGATTTGAGTCCCAGTCCTGTCCCTAATGAAAAATGGAAAGGATGATTTCGACCACCCGAACCATGAGCATGAAAGGAAGGAGGTCGTGGGAGAGCATATTATAAACTGCACCACAGGAAATGACACTTCTGAGTCTCACAGGTCAGATAAGAATCACGTGAGAGTTTCAGGAGACTCTGTGCTCCTCCAGGTGGAGCCGTGATTGACCCTGCGGGACCCTGCAGACACTTCGGGGCACAGCCCAGCTTGCACCCAGGTGGTGCTGCCCCGGATTATCCTATCCCGAGACTTTGCTGTGAAACTACAGTTATCCTAGAGAAAGTGGTGAAGGGGCCACGCTTCTCTTCAATATTTTACACTTTGCCTTTTCATGCCCCTTCCCCCTTTTTTTGGAGACTCATTCTCTCATGCAACCAGAGAAGAGAGGGACACAAACATATCCCCCACTTACTGGTGAGGGCTACATCCCAAGACCCCCGGCGGATGCCTGAAACTGCAGAGAGCACGGAACCCAATACACACTGCCCCCCTGTACACGCACACCTAGGATCACAGTCATGCCCCGAGCAGACCCAGGAAGAGGTTAGCAATAACTGGTAATAAAACAGAATAACACACTGTAATATATGATGTAGCAATAATTGTTAGATACAATAATACTGTTACACAACAATATACTGCAATAAAAGCTTTGTGACTGTGGTTTCTCTCTCTCAAAATATCTAATTGTACTGAATTTATTCTTCTTGTGACGATGAGAGATGACAAAGTGACAACATGATGAGATGGTGTGGGGTGAGGGACGCTGGCATTGTGACCTGGCACCAGGCTGTAGGACCACCGTCTGCTTCCTGACAGCAGCTGACCGCACACAAGCAAAACCATGGAAAGCAAACAGTGGGTGGGGGGAGGGGAGAGGGGGGCGCTACTGTAAAGGGCTGCAGTCAGGACAGTGCCCCTATTCAGAGCCTGTGTTCTTTGAATGTGTGTGTGAGGACAAGCCAGGGAGCACAGGAGGGACGCTGTCCAGCGTTTAGCTGCTCACCTACTTCCCCCACCCCCGTGTAACCCCACACCTACACCATCCTTGAATGGGGCTAAAATCTGGAAGACAGCAAGGCAAGATTTGACGAGGCCATGGCACATGAACCCTTTAAGTAGTGAGACCTCATTTTCTTTTCCCTTTGTTCCTTCTACCAAATTCTTAGCCAACTCTACATAAAAGAGACTCCCCATGGAAATGAGTAGGGCTGTATTCTGAATAGCTTTCATCGACATCACCTGGGTGGTTTTTACAGTTCAAACATACAGAAATGTGGGACCATTCAAAAGTGTTAAAATTCTTAATTTTTTGATTTTTTTATTTTATTTTTAATTTCCTGCTTGCCACACTGTAGGTAGAAAGGGGACCAGTGTGCAAGTCAGAAGGGCAGTGTGCGATCTCTCCTTGTCTGCAAACAGCGGGACGACCTTGAGAAAACCCACCCTTGCTATAAATTGCATTTCTCTTCAATTAAATCAGTGAATTGAAATCTGTAGCCCTCATATGCTTTGATTCAGTATTAATCAGGTAAAGCAGATCCCCGTCGGCTGCTAGGAAGTTAAGGTATACGGACTGTTTGAATTCCCCTAGCATAGATAAATAAGATGGCAAGGGGTTTTCGTGAACTTAGAGTTTCCATATAATAATGATCAATTTTCAAGAAATTACAATACAAAAAAAAGGTTTTTAACAAGCAACTAAATCAGCATATAATTTTTAGTGAATCTGAAGTTTAATACTTCCCAAAATCATTATAAGCACAGATTTTCATTTACTGGTGAATCTTCAAGTTAGGGGACAATTTTGATAATTTCACATGCTGGTGCACATGAGGCTATGATAGGAAAAGGTAACCGAGCATCTGGACTCCCGTCAAAATGTGCGTACACTTCACTAGTTTGGACGAGGCCTCCATGTGTTTCCTAAATCTGGGCAGGGCATTCTAAATACAAAATTAGATTTCACACCTGACTTGTAACCAGGAACATTCCAGTAGTTTGTGATTCTGTAACTAATAAAAAAAATCATGGCTCATCCTTATTAATTGGTTCAGATTAATTTACACTCCCTCCTCATCTCACATTTTAATTGTCTTCAAACCCAAAGGTTCAAACTGACCTGAAATTTCTAAAAAATTTTTCAACCCAAATCGTACAAGGAGTGGATCAGATTTCCTAAGGCAGATCCAGGGCAGAGTGGTCTGGCCCAGCCAGGGTCAGATGGAGCCCAGGAACCTCAGGATCCAATAGAAGCACCTAGAACGCCAGGCAGCTCACCGGACACTTTCCCTTCCAGCATTCGCCAGGATGAAAAGCTAATGGGCTGGAGATATGCCTTCTAGGAAGAATTTGAGCATTACTTTTCTGAACACACCTCCCTCCTGCTTTCTAAATGTCACGGCAAGATGCACAGAGTGTTGTCATGAAACTCCTCGAGCAGTTAGTTAACTCAGTGGCTTGATACTCAACAATTTAGCAACTTGAAACTATAATAGCTGATAATATGCTTTACCTCCAAGATTAGGCTTCACGATGGTAATGGAGGAAATCAATAAAATACACCCGGGCATGGAGTACAGGAAGACATTACAAATGGGAAAGACCTATTAGGCCTGCCCCTCCCAATGCCAATATACAATGTATCCCTGTGGCCTTGGGGATCTCATAACTGCCACAATTATAGTGGTGGTGAGTCATGGGCATTTATGAAGATGGAATCCTCCAGGGACTATGACTGGACCTTTGAGAGAGGCACACTCTCTTTAAAATTTTTTTAAATGTTTATTATTTTTCAGAGAGAGAGAGAGAGAGAGAGAGAGAGAGAGAATGTGCGAAATAAGAAGGGGCAAAGAGAGAGGGAACACAGAATCTGAAGCTGTCAGCACAGAGCCCAACCTGGGGCTCAAACTTGTGAACCATGAGATCCTGACCTGAGCCAAAGTTGGACACTTAACCAACTGAGCCAACCAGGCACCCCAGGATCCACACACTAATTATCCAGACACTTTGCCTAACATTTGAAGTCTACTCCTATTTATAAATAAAAGTTTGATTTAACATCTCCTTCCCTGCCCCCTGCATGATTTCCCTTAGGTGCAATTATCATGATTAACTTTGCAAAAGTAATATAAAACAGAAGTCTACATGGAATTTCAAGAGTTTCCGAGGATTAACGCATTTGTTGTGTCATACTAAAACATGCATGAATCAATCATTCCTACAACCGACAGTAAAACATGGGTTCTAACCCCAGATACCTATTAAAGAAATGAATATATAACCATTCTCTATCTGTCTAATCTCTAACTCTTCCCAATTCATCTTCAAACAGACAAAGAAAGAAAGAAAGCATCAATATGGGATATTAAAAACAAAACAAAATAAAATCTGGGGAAATGTTTTACTCCGACCTCTTCAGCCCTTGCCTTTCTCATGGATTGATCCTTATGCCCACATTTCTTAACCAGGGAGGCAGCACAGATGTGAAAGGGCCCCCCTGCCCCGTGGTATCTGCCCATAACATCAATTTGGTTAGCATTGACTCCAGTGATTTTTTTCCTTTTTTTTTTCTTTTCCCAAGTATAAGGTTAAAAAAGTTGCTGCAATGTCAATGTATGAATTATTGTTAATACCACGTCAGCACTTGACATATTCCACTATATGAGAAGTTCTGAGAAAACTGCTACACGTCAGTCAGGGACCTTTTAAGCTGTATCAGTCACAGATTCCTCTAGGAATACCTGGGATCCTGAGCCTTCAAACAAGAACAGGGTCGTAGGTAGTTACAAAGGAGGTATAAAACCATGTTTTCTACACTTCATTAACCTGCTCTTTTTTATTGTTTCCTGTCTTTATGATTGATGTTGTAAGCTAACTGAGTACACTTGAAGCGTCTGTTTCATAATTTTCATGTGAATTATCTAATTAAAAAATACATTAAAAGCTGGTTTAACATTCATGAAGCGTTGGTAGGACAATGGTAAGGACAAAAACCTTATCTTCGAGTCAAGTTGATGTCATATTGTTTGTACTGTAATCTAGATTAAATTTACCAAGTCTTCTCTTTCCAAAACTTCTATCAGCTCCTTTGTGAATAAAGCAGTAAGGCTTTACCAGACATCTATTTTTTTTTTAACATTGAGCATTAAAAAAGACACGTGGCCTACAATAACCAATATCTTATCAACCATTAAGGAAACAAAAAAGACTGGAATAAAACTAACTTCTTAGTAGCAATAAAATATCTTACCTACAGGGGATTTAAATTCAAGTTCTGATGTTAACTTGCCACTCCTCCATGTGTTACACACAACTAAAAGAAACAAATGTAGTCCAGATCGGTGATTACCTCATCGAGCCTTCAGACTGCCACTCGGCAGGACCTTAAGCGAGTTACATAGCATAAAAATCAAAGGATCCCAAGGCGCGGCCCAGCTGTGTGCTCTGTGTGTGTGTGTGTGTGTGTGTGTGTGTGTGTGTGTTACTGTACATGAGCACATGCACAAGCTCAAAGGCATTACCCCGAATGTGAACAAGGTACTTAAAAACCTCTCATCTTCAGTTTTCATGAGAATTAAATAATGTATAAAAAAAAGGCATTACCACATTTGCCTTTGGCTGACATCTTGGACCAAGGAGAGACGTGATAATATTTTTACGTCCAAAAACAACACGCACAGCTATTAAACTCACTGTGCCCAATGCCGTATCTCGCTCTGAGATGAAGGTGGACAGGAGGAGCCGTGCACCTAAGACAGTGGAGGTTGAGAGCCGCATCTCTGTTGTCCACACTTATAAGACCCTGCTGGTGTCACCATCAGTAGAAATTCGGGCTCTGGGGCCAGTCTGTCTGACTTCAAAATCGGGCTCCACCATCTACTCCATGTGACCCCTTGAGTCACTTACGTAACATTTAATCTCACCAAACCTCAGTTTCTTCATTCTGTAAAATGGGCCTTTCTTTTCACTCATTCAACAAGTACGTATTCAGTGCTTACTAAGTGCCAAGCACTGTTCTCCACACTGGGTGTTACCAGTGAACCATACGGAGGCTACTTCTTCTTTGGAGGAGCTTCGTGAGGATGGGAGCGGACCGTGGATGCAAGACTTTCGCACAGTGGCTAGAACAGAGCAGGCCCTCGGTAAATGTCAGTTAGTAGGATTCTTATTTTCCCAGGGGCCAGACACCATACAAGATGGTCGCGCACGTGATCTCCAGCCTGCGAAATTAACCCAGTTTCATGTGTGATGAAACTGAGGCTAAACGAAGTGGAGTGTTTGCCCCTTCCAGTCCTTTGTTTTCTCCTCTGTAAAAGACAGATACTACACTTCTATGTATGAGAAACCTGTGTGTTCCAAGCACATGACAAATACTAAAACATTTCAATAGTAGCTCATTAAAACTCACCAGTTTTTCACTCTACCACATTATCCGGTAAGCATTAACTGATATTTATCAATTTCTAATTTAATATTTATCATTATTATATGTGTTATTTCTGCTGGCAATTTTAGAAATATTAAAGGTGGATTTTTTAAAACTTTACTGAATCTCAATCCAATAAACACACATACACCCAGCATAGTCATAAATTAAAAAAATAAAAAATGAGAAAATACCTTTGAAATCAAAGTACATCAAAGAGAAAATGCTCAAAAGAAATGGAAGGAACCTGAGAAAAGGAAACGGGGCCAGATTTCCACAAAGAGCTCTCAAATATCACCAACAGACACAAGAATAAAGGACACCAAAGAAAGATGAAAGGGTTCTGCTAGTTTTTAATCATACCTGGAATTACTTTTTTCCCAAAGAATTTTGAAAAGGAGCAGAGTGTCCAATCAGATCAAGATTACCAAAAGAAGTGTATATGTGTGTGTGTGTATGTGTGTGTGTGTGTATACACCAAGCTCCATCACACTGCTCCATGCAGTCCCTCTGCCATCCCAGCAGCCCCGGTACTTATCATCTGAATGTGCTGCCAGACGCTCTCTGGCTGTTACTCCAGCCTGGAATCTGTTTTCCAGATCCCGTCCTGGTGACTGCCCTGGCCTTCTTGGAGAGAACTACCCTGACCTTACTATTTAAAATTTAAAATCTGGGGGGTGGCTGGGTGGCTCAGTTGGCTGAGTGTCCGGACTCTTGATTTCGGCTCAGGTCATGATCTCATGGCTCATGAGATAGAGCCCTGCATTGGGCTCTGTTCTCAGAGCATGGAACCTGCTTAGGATTCTCTCTCCCTCTCCTTTTCCCTCTCTCCTGATCTCCCTCCCCTCATGTCTCTCAAAATAAATAAACAAACTGTGGGGGTCCAGTTGGTCAACTTTGGCTCAGGTCATGATTTTGCTGTTCATAAGTTCAAGCCCGCATTGGGCTCTGTGCTGACAGTGTGGAGACTGCTTGAGATTCTCTCTCCCTCTCTCTCTCTGCCCCTCCCCCACTCTTGCTCTCTCTCTCTCTCTCTCTCTCTCTCTCTCTCTTTCTGTCTCCCTCTCTCAAAAATAAGTAAACAGGGGCACCTGGGGGGCTCAGTTGGTTGGGTGTCCAACTTCGGCTCAAGTCATGATCTCACGGTTTGTGACTTTGAGCCCTGCGTAGGGCTCTGTGCTGACAGCTCGAGCCTGCTTCTGATTCTGTGTCTCCCTCTCTCTCTGCCCCTCCCCAGTCATGCTCTGTTTCTCTCTGTCTCAAAAATAAATAAACATTAAAAATTATTAAAAATTTTTTTAAAAATAAGTGAACATTAAAATTTAAATAAATAAATAAATAAACTTAAAAACAATAAAAATTTACAACCTCACCCTCACACTCGGCACTCAATCCTACCTACCCTGCTTTCTGTTTGTTCATAACGCTGCCATCTTCTGTCTCACCAGATACTACACTTCACCATGTTTGCTTTTTTGCCTATCCCCCCAGATGCCTACCCAAAATTGAATATAAACTCAATGGAGCAGATTTTTTTGCTTTTGTCCACCTGTTCATTGGGGTATCCTGAGTCTATATACACAGGATTTTGTGTAAACAAACAAAGAGTATTCAATAAATCTAAAAGTCTGATTATTTTTTTCATACTTGTTCCAATGGCCATGGGTGATGCTTCAAAGCAAAAACAAAAGAAAACGAAGTATAAAAAAAGAGTCCTTGTGCTTCTGGTTAGGGATTCTTAAGAGAAAAGGAAACTTAGAGTCACTATTACTGATGGGATTGAAATGTGAAATGAATCACAGTCCCTCAGAGTATTGTTGAATTCAAGTTTTAAAGCATAATTTCAAATTAGAAATGTGAAATGTAAAAGAATAAGCCAGGAGGCTCAGAGCAAATAATCAACAAATCAAATGCAAATGATTGAAAAATACAAACTTCACTGAAATTAGGGCAATGAACATATTTTTAATGTCATTTAAGATGCGAGAGCCACAAACTGCACAATGCAAAAAAAAACAAAAAACAAAAAAAAAAAAACACAGTAACAAAACAGAACAAAAACTCAGTATAATCAGGGCCAAACTTAGGAGAGAACCTCCCCATAATCTAAGTTAAAGGAAAATAAATCAAAACCTAAAGAAGAATATTGACCCTGTTCTTATGAGTTCTTCAGTCTTGTAAGTTATTTCCTGGAGACAAGTTTAATGATTAGCCGAGAGGTGGCGGATAACACATCCAGCACCAGCTCCTCATCACCGACAGGAGGCCAAAGGACCCAACTATCATCACGTTGGTTATGAAACAGAATTGGACAACAGGCAGAGCAGGCACACAAGAAAACAGCTCAAAGTGACCATAAAACAATTTGATATGCTACATAAATCCTACATTTTAAATAAACAGGGGAAGGGAGAAAAGACAACGCGAATGAATGTTCCTGGGTCTTCGAGATTGTGACTGGAAAAGAAGGTCCGTAAAGACTAAAACAGATAAACTACACATCAGTAGGTGAACAGAACAGAAAGCCAGGGTAATAATCCCAGTCACCCCCCTCCCAACACACAAGGTGGACCTCAGGTTTCTGTTAAACCACATTAATAGGTCAACCTAGTCTAGGATAAACACAGCAAAATCTAAAGATCAACTGAAGAAAGTTAAGTAGATAATTAGCCTCCCAGCATCTGTGCTCACATTTCAAGGAATCTTCATCCAAATAAAGCTAAAGAATGCCAGGCAATCCACACGCCAGCCTGGGGGCGGGGGCTTTCTGGTCCTCCAAAATTACATAAACCCCTTCTGTGCCTTCAGCAACATTGATGTTAATACAAACCCGTGCGCACAACCCCTCACATTTGGCTGCCTTGTGAGATGTCTGTTACAACCAGAGGTTCCGACTCCTTCCTTGGGAGGAGAGGTCACAAAGGGAGCAGCAGAGAAAAACATGAAGGCTCTCAAGAGCCAGTACTAGTAATGATGGTAGCCATCTATGATGGAGGGCAAAGCGTCCGTGAAATTACTAAGAGGTATCTCCAACTCACATGATTCTCTTAATTTAAATAAATACATCCAGTAGCCAAATCACTTTTGTAAATGTCTTTTATCTGATAGTACAACTGTACTTACCCTGAGAACAGAGATTGGGCAGATTTCCAAAAAAAAAAAAAATGGAATAAATAAATCATAAGCAAAAGGCGGCATAAAGGCAATTGGAAGGATCAACAAAAAGATCTAGAATAGCCACTAGAATATGACCCAAGGATAGGACACATGAGAAGCTTTTCTTTGCCACCATGGCTAAAAAATTAAGAAAAAGAACATTTCATGAGCTTCCTCCCTATTTCACCAATCAGAGAGTCTCCTGTCTCCTGTCCTCCATTCCCCCTTCCCGAGTTGAAGGCAATGAAGTTCAACTGCTTCATTCTGTACTTGAATTGTAACATCAAGAAATGTTTGCAACTCATTCAAGGTGATAATCTTAAAAGTTGAACAGTTTCACAAGGGTTTTATCAATCTATCCATGTATTCATTTATTGATCAAAAGTATTTGGGGGGAGCCTGGGTGGCTCAGTCAGTTAAGCATCAGACTTTGGCTCAGGTCATGATCTCACAGTTCTTGAGTTCAAGCCCCGCATCAGGTGAGCTCAAGTGCCCCTTTGGGCTCCATGCTGACAATGCAGAGCCTGTGTGGGATTTTCTCTCTCTCTCTCTCTCTCTCTCCCCCTTTCTCCCTTGCTCACTTGCTCACTCTCTCACTCTCTCTAAAAAAAAAAAAAAGAAAAAGAAAAAAGAAAGAAAGACAGGGCACCTGGGTGGCTCAGGCTCAGTTGGTTAAGCAGCCGACTTCAGCTCAGGTCATGATCTCATGGTTCGTAGGTTTGGGTCCCACATCAGGCTCTGTGCTGAAAGCTTGCTTAGAGCCTAGAGCCTGCTTCAAATTCTGTGTCTCCTCCCTATGCCCCTCCTCTGCTCACTCTGTCTCTCAAAAATAAATAATGTAAAAAAAAAATTAAAAAAACAGAGCTTCCCCAAAATCAAATTCTTTGCAGGTGGCTATAAAATTCTGTTAATGATCTGACAAAAATGGATGAAATTTGTCCCCTAGATAGAATGTTCTGTCTTCCATATTTCTAGGAAAACTAACCGATAAACACGTTGCTATCTCCTGTCTCCCCACCCGCTCCCCTACAGATAATAGGTGTTCAGTTAATACATTTGTTATCTTTTGTCATTTTCTTCCTTCATGAGCACCGGCTGCTACAGGAAAGAGATCTGTAGCTTCACAGCTGGACAGCCTCACAAATGAAGAAAATGAGGTATAAATGCCTAGTATAAATTGTGTGTGTCAGCACTGCTCACGTTCTAGGAGTCAGAAGAGCATTCCAGATCTGGTGCCCTAAGTGAAACCAGTTCTAAACAAGCCTTAACACCCTAGCTTGCAGGAAGAGGAGAGCCCCAAAGCCTATACGGTCCTGACAGACCTCCCTCCCTCCCTCTCACCACATCCAGCCTCACCTCTGCCATCTATCTGGAGCCCCATCTCAGGTAACTTGATTTTCCACTTCGGGAAAGTCTAGGGCTTCCGTCTCTGGGACTGCCATCCCGCCCAGCCCTCCACCTGGGGACCCTACCCACGATGCCCCGACTCCAGAAACTCTTCCACAGTGTCCATCCTGGCTCAGTATCTGTGCCGATGAGCCAACCCCCTCTTGCTCAAACCCTTCTCTAACTCTCCTCACTTAGCCTAGCCAGCTCCCCACTTAGCCGGCTCTCTGACGGCTCTGTTCCTTCTTAGCCCAGGGAGTGAAGGCTACTTCCTTTTCTGCACCACCCAAAGGAAGGTGCCAAAAGCAAGGCTGATGCTCTCCTTCTTTTATTTGCTAGATGATTCTACCTTCCCTCCCTCTTCCCCCAAAGCCCACAGCTCCTCAGAATGGCTTGTGAGCGAGACTCATTGTGAGCAGACTGTCCTCCCTTAAAACGTACTGCCACCTTGCCCCTTCTTACACTCATCCTGGCCCATGGCCATGACCCCTTCCTTGTTGGGGTCCTTTAAGAGTTTAAGTCGGCATCAACCTCTAGAAAATCCAAAATTGGGGCACCTTTTCAGGTGGCTGATTTAGAGATTTAAGCGCCAGTGCTTTAAGCATCCAACTTTTTTTTTAAACATTTTTTAGTCTTTTATTTATTTTTGAGAGACAGAGAGAGAGAGTGCTAGCAGGGGAGGGTCAGAGAGGGAGGGAGATAGAGATTCTGAAGCAGGCTCCAGGCTCTGAGCTGTGAGCACAGAGCCTGAAGCGGGGCTCGAACCCACCAACCGTGAGATCATGACCTGAACTGAAGCCAGATGCTTAACCGACTGAACCACCCGGGCACCCCTTAAGCATCCAACTCTTGATCCTGGCTCAGCTCATGATCTCACAGTTTGTGAGACAGAGCTCCCAGTCAGGCTCTGTGCTGACAGTGAGGACCCTGCTTGGGATTCTCTCTCTCCCCCTCATCTACTCTCTCTCTCTCTGTCAAAATAAATATATAAACTTAAAAAGTAAAATATTTAAAATAAAGAAAATTTGAAATAATTATTGGTGCTTTCCCTTTTTCAGGCCCTTGCACCTTTTCCCCAGTGACTCTGCCCCCTGCCCCACCTCAGCTGCTCAGACCTATGGCACCAGCCAGGAAGACTTCACCATCAAGCATCCTGCTTCCAGCTCCTGTTTCCCTCCTCCGCCCCTCACCCTTGAGTGCTCCCAGGACTTTCACTCCATGTCCCTTATCACCCACCCTCCACACCCTCACTTCCTACCTCTCTTTGTTTCTTCTTTAAGGTGTGCACTTCATTGAACTGGTCTTGAGTCAGTGCACAGGTAAGCCCCACTGCCTCTGCACCTCAGCCCTACTCCCAGGGACACCAAAAGCCTTCCTACATCTCATGTTGGGACAACCATTCAAAGTAAAATAAAAAGAATAAATATTAAGGTGAAGATTTTAAAAATTCTGGACTACATTATTTACACAAAGGCAGTGCTATGGCCCTTCTCTGGGGAGACCCAGGCAAGGATTGGCCAGAACTTCTCCTCAGGGAGAAATGGGTGGCTTTGGGTAAGGCAAGGGACTTCCTGTAACAATATATCTCACAATATTGAGGATGACTGTTAAAAAAAGAAGGAGAAGGAGAAGGAGAAAGGAGAAAGGAGAAAGGAGGAGGAGGAGGAGGAGGAGGAGGAGGAGGAGAAGGAGAAGGAGAAGGAGAAGAAGAAGAAGAAGAAGAAGAAGAAGAAGAAGAAGAAGAAGAAGAAGAAGAAGAAGAAGAAGAAGAAGAGGGGCGCCTGGGTGGCTCAGTCAGTTAAGCATCTGACTTCAGCTCGGGTTGTGATCTCACAGTTCGTGGGTTTGAGCCCCACGTTGGGCTCTGTGCTGACAGCTCAAAAGCCTGGAGCCTGCTTCAGATTCTGTGTCTTCCTCTCTCTCTCACCCTCCCCTGCTCATGCACTTGCTCTCTCTTGTGCACGTGCTCTCTCTCAAAAATAAAATAAAAAACAACAACAACAAAAAAGAACAATGTACCATCAGAATCCCCAGCCACATTGTAGATCTTTTTATTACACTCTTCCAGCAAAATCTCGACCACATTTAAATGCAACTTTCCACCTGCTCTGTGCATCCTGATCATCCAGACTCATGCTCGGTCCCCAGAACCCACACTCTGAATGCGCAACTGTGAACCCCAAGGAGACCCTCAAAGCCTGAGGGAAATGAAACTGTGGAGCTGTGTGCTGGGCCCTCTCCCACTCTTCCAGAGGACACCTCTCGCCATTTCCTCCTGGGGATTCCAACCCAGCCTCCCCATCCGCACTCTCCGCTCAAATCTGATTTTGTCATTTCAGTGAGAAACCAGGAGCAATCAGAAGACCAGGTCCTCGCCCCCCACACGTCCATCCCTCAGCCGGCCAGCACCTCCTGTCTTCCTAGCTCCTGTCTCAGGTCAAGATGCCCCCTTCCACCCTGGGCCCCGCCCCATCCCGTCTGCTCTGGAACCCTGGGGAATCAATCCTCACATCTCACTCCTGAATCGGCACCCAACTTCCTTTCTCTACTACACCATTACATTTAGCGATTAATCACACACTGATAAAAAACACAAATCTTCACAAATGAAAGATCCCACACTCTTCCTGATCCAGGACCAGTTTGTTGGCCCGTGACTCCAAACAGTTGTCTCTACTGCTGCTCCCTCTGCTTCCAGTCTCTTCCTGGGTTCTCATGCCTTTGCTCCAGGGTGACCTTCTCAGCAAGGCCTTTCTGACCGCCACCGTACTCAAAAGTACCCGCCCACGTCCATACCCATCACTTCCGACTCCCCGCTCCGCCTCTCTGTTCTCCCAGCTCCGTTACCACCCCTCCTCACGCAGCGTCCTCCACTTTCTGGCCACTTCCTCACTCTCCTTCTCACCTGTAAAATGGCCATGCGACCAGGACTGTCTATTTTACTTTCTGTTTTCCTGGTATCCCGAGCAGTAATGTGCCAATAAACGTGTGGTGAATAAATGAGTGGGTCGGGGAGAATGACAGCAAACTGATTAAGAGTAAGGCTTTGGACCCAGACAGTCCTCGATTTAAACATCAGCGTTGAGTGCTTGGACATGTCATTTCACCTTACTGCAACTCAGTGTCCTTTCTGTAAAATGTGGATAATCAACTGGGCCACCGCGTCATTCAAACAAGTCAACCAAATGTTCTATATAAAACAGTCAGCAAAATCCTTGGAACATAGCAAACAACCTACAGATGAACGGCCACCTTTGATTATCCCAGATCAGAAGATACAAAGCAGTTCGAATGATTATATTCTGAACTGCTCCATTTTCTAATACTTTAATATCACAAGGCCCCAAAAGACATAGTTCCAGTTTATGCAGTTTAACAGAGATGTTGGCATAATCCCAATACCTTGGGCTCCGAATAGAAATGTCATTCTACTCCATCACATATGTGCCTCATCAGCTTGCATTTATTAGCTAAATTTTTGCCTCATTATTATACATTCACATTTCGCTAGGCCCTGAGGACAATAGCTCTGGATGCTGCGGATGTGTGCCTGCACACTACCCGAAATGGCACAGAAATCAGGACAGTGATATGAAACCTGGCTTGTTCGAGACACAGGACCCAAAATGCACTCAACTGTTTAAAATAACTGAACCCTGCCTTTGGTCACTGCATCAGAGAGGAACGCTGCAGCATTGCTTCCATGCCATCTTCAAGAACGAGGTGAAGTAGAAATAAGCGAAACACAGCGTGATGAACATGACTACACGAAATGCACAATGAAGGATTTTCAGGGTCGAAATGTGTTTTTCATGTATAATTGATTAAAGGGTATGGAGAGCATCGAGAAAGTCTGGAGCTGGTAGCACAGCATCCTCGATTTATAAACGAGGAGACCGAGGAGGTCCGCTGAGCTTGTGTGAGGAGAGGGGGCACGAAGACTGTGGGAAGAAAAGTGGCTTCCATAGGTTGAATCCCGCAGAGCAGACAGGCAGGCGGCATAACGGAATAGAAAGTCACGGAAATAGCAACCAGCGCGGCACCCGGTGTAATAAATATTTGGGCGAGAACTGAACTAAGTGACCTGAATTCTGGTCACGGCTCTGCCCAAACACTCCTTGAATGAGCTGCTTCACCTCTGTGGTCTCATTTTCCTCATCTTTGTACTTATATCACAATCGGGAGGTTCCACCAACTTAGAGGCGTGTAAGGTGGCTGGCTGTCATTTGGAAGGGAAGGGAAAAAAGAGAAGAGAGATTTTCTAAGTTTTCTGCGCTGAAGACTCACAGGGCTGTTCTGAGATATCAGAGCCTAAAAGGCACATTCTATTTCCATAAATAGAAAATAAATAGGGACACCTTGCGCTCACTTGGAAGAGCATGTGACTCCTGACCTCAGGATTGTAAGTTCAAGCCCCATGTTGGGTGTAGAAATTACTTAAAAATAAAATACTTAAAGAAAGAAAAGAAAAAAAAATTTGGAAAGAAAAGGCCCATAACCCCAAAGAAAATGCATAAGTGAAGCAGCAGAAGCGAAATAGCCATTATTCTGAGACACCACTGTATGTTAATATTTTTTAAATGTGCCTTAAATCTGAGGAGCATTTTTAATTATCACAGATTTTATTGACTTGTGTGTGTGTCTGTGTGTGCGTGTGCACACGTGTGTGTATGTGCCATTAGTGAGAACCCAAAAATGTAAAATAGTGAGGATCCCTGCTGCCTCATTTGTAAAGCTAAGGGAAAATTCCATTTTCCCAGAATTTAAGGCTGCAATCCACGACTTCTCCAAAAGAGCTTTACCAACGTTTTTTTTTTTTTTTTATAAATTCAACTGCTGTGCATCATGTCCTCAAATACATCATCCACAGATGATGACTAACGCACAGCAGACCTGTCTCTTCTCAAGCGCTGGTAGAAATGTTGCCATCCTTCCTGACAGTTCTAAGTATTTCAGTCATTAATAATAATTTTTACATATAGGCTCCTTACCTTTTATAAAGAACCCCCCCCCAGCCTTGCAAGTTAGACAGCTTTACTTTGCATATATATTTTAAGCATCAGTGAAGAGACATTATAAGTGATATTTCTCCAGAAATAGCTCAGTTATAACCAAATCACAAATAAGGCCAGAAGACCCGCTTTTAAATCTCTGACCTGACTGTCCCATAATGCTTCTAGCTAAGTAACGAGCCAATTTAAAGCAAATTACAACACAAAGGTCTTATGAAGATATTTCTATTTATGGCATTTCTAGAAACATTACCAGTTCTATGTGTCAAGCTATGTAAAATTTAGGAACTAGATTAACATACTGCACTAAGTAAGTCTTGGGATATCCAACATGCCACCCACGGGCCATATGAAGCTTTCAAATTTGAGAAACCATAAAAATATCAGATTCATTCCAAAAAGTTAAACTTCCCTTCTACCTTAACCCAAGATGGCACTCGCATATGTGAAATGTTTATTGTTTGAAAACATATCAAGGTCCATGATTTATGGCTTGAAAATTAATTTGCATCTGTGAGAATACGACTCATAGATTTGTAAACAAAGTAGGTGGGTCTTTATTCCAAATGAAGGAAAAGTAAGCCATAGAACTGTAGTTCAGGGTCAACGTGCTAATATATCAATGATTAGCATTCAATCATGCAATGATTCTCAAAGTTTAAAAAAATGAAAGATCCCCCACTCTCCTGATCCAGGACCAATTTTTTGACCTGTGACTCTAAAAAGTTGTCTGGCTCAGGGCCAATGTGTTAATATTTGAAGATTAAACAGGAGCTGAAGTTTACATCATCGGCCTTAAACTGAGTGCCTTGCTATACAGTTTTCTTTGAACTCAGCAAGAGTCAGAAAGATGGAAGTTGCACAAGAAGAGTCTCAGTCCAGTAGGAACACAAAGGCACTGCCAGAGATATTCAGCATGATTCCTGTTTATGATTTCCTGTGTTCTAATGACGGGAGAGGTAAACAGTTACCAACCAGTTACCAAAAATACTGAACCCAGTCACAAAGGACACCAAGAGTCTGGGAGTGAATAAACAATGCTCTCTCCCAACCTGCTGTTGTCCATTCAGTGCCAACATTTGGTCCCTGACAAAAAAAAACAAAAAAAAAAACAAAAAAAAAATGTCCTTTCTAAGACACAATTTGGCCATTTGTTATGTTAATCTCCAGCGTGTGAAGGGCTCTTCCTACCAGAGAAATCACCCAACAGCCACCACAGGATGTTTCTTATTTTGATGACTGAAAGGTACATGCTGGGTCTGGAGGAGGGAGCCATTGATTTATTTTCACCACTTTTCCCTGGCTGACAGCAATTTAAAAGAGAACGAACAAGCCAGATCACTCATCTGCCTGCTTGGCATGCCTGGTAGTCATGGGAGCCCACATCGAGGCCATCTGTTCAGGTCCCAGCCTCTCCAAACACACACAGAAAGATGATGTCGAAAGTGGTGCGCTCCAGCCCTGCTAATGAGCCACCCGAGGTAAACCAGAAGACCCAGCCCCTGTAATGCACCCACTCAGCTTCTCCCTCAGTGGGCCTGTCCAATCAAGTCACAGATTTGAACTGGCACAATTACCTTTAAGTTGATTTGCCTGAAGAAGTGTTAGGTTGACTCAAACATTTCGGGCTTTGTCCTATCTCCTAGACACATAGGCAGGTGGATTCAGTGAATCCATTGAAATTCACCTTGCACACCACCTACAAGATGAAACCAGCCTCAGAGGATGTCATGTTGGGCACTTGCCTGATGGTGTATTCGTGCACTTTCAAACTCAGCCCTCAGATGACCCTAAATCTCTGCAGCCAGAAAGGCTGTTTGCAACAAAGCATACAGAAGATGGCCACTCTTCGGAAATAGCAGTGTCACGTAGCTCTACTCGGTAAAATAAAACCAAACGGGATGCTCTCTCTTGCCTCTAACATCACCCTGTTGCATGAAGATCCATGATCTATTATTACAAAGAACTGCCAATCACTACAGATTAACTTGGGATGAAAGAATGCATTTGTATAAGGTTTTTGTGATCAGAATTCTAACTTCATATTTCATGCACAGTATTTGTACGCTCTACTGGAAATAATTTCGTTTTCTAACATATTTTGAATTTTGCCTTTCTGTACCCTAAAATGTGTCTTGCTTTTTAAATTGTCTTTGGGATGATCATGGCAAGCATGTCCTAGATTTTTCAAAATAGCCCACTATGATAACAAGCAAACTTCTGGGATCTAGGGCCATTTTGACAATCATGTTGGTGGCACCTCTCCATCCCAAGAAAGCATCCATTTTTCACCCACACTGACACCTGAAGCCACCAGGCAGCACCCTGTTTAGTTATAAGCCACTGTGTTACTTTCATCATCACATTGGCACTTTTTCTGAATCTCCGCATGCCCCTCCCCCACTTAAACCTACTTTCCCATGTATGTCCATCATGATTCCATTCCTTCAGGGACCTTCCTTTAACTCACTACAGAAAAAGCAATCATGGTGACCTGTAAATACTATATATCTCTCAGTGTATATATCTGTGTTTCTAGTTAGGTTGCCTGTTTTGCGTAGCCCTATCTCTGAAGATACTGGAGAGACAGAAAACAACTCCATCATAAATACACTAAAGTACCATAATTTTGGCCTTCATTTCATTGTTCTTTGATAATTTCCATACAGACTCTTTTGTTTAATCCTCCCTGCTGAAACACCAGTTCGTTGAATTTTGAACCTCATGGATTTTGCTTTGTTTTGGAGAGGGAGAGAGAGGAGAGAGAGAATGTGCAGGAGAGACTGAATCCTACACAGGCTCATGCTCAGTGTGGAGCCCAACTTGGGGCTTGATCCCACAACCCTGGGATCATGACCTGAGCTAAGATCAACAGTCAGATACTCAACCGACTGAGCCAACCAGGCACCTTGAACCTTATGGATTTTCTAAGTTACTTCTAGCTGAGGTAGCTATATATCTATACACCAACATGTTCCATGTGTAAACATAAGGCTTCTCACTGTGACCAATCTCTTTTTAAGGGCAAATAGTTTCAGTAGACATACCCCAAACCTTTTTCCCAACAAGAAATGAGATGCAGCCAAAAATCTTCTTAGAAAAGAGGAAAATAAAACCCAAATACTACTAAAGGAGGGCACCAATGAGCTGCACTCCAATTTCCCCTGCAGAGCTTTAAAAAAAGCTCAGCAGTTGGATGCAACAGATAGAATGTAAAGAAATTGTAAATTGGAGTAAGAAGGTTGAAAACAGGAGGATATTTTGAAAGTCCCTATAAGGAATTTTATAATCCTGCATCCCCACCTCCAACCCAACCTATTAAATGATTACCCATCACTCATTCCCATTGGAGTGTTCAGAAATATTCTATGGAAAAATGTAGTCTGAGAATCTGAGGACTCCAGGACCTCAGGGACCAGGGTGTCAACAGCCAGGCTTCTGCTTCCTTGAAGGGAGACCTGAGGATCCTGCTCTAGAGAAATGAGGAAAAGATGTGCACGTGGTGATGTGGTCCCAAGCCAAGAATACCGTGGCCGGTCACAGAAAAGCTGGGCAATCAACAAACCCACTTTTCTCACAAACCTTCTCATCAGGGTTGAAGCACGAATTACCAAACATTGGAGAAAACTCTCCAACTGAGAAAGAATAAAATCGACAGTTAAAAAAAAAAAGTAACAAAAATGAACGTTTCAAATAATTGATCATTGATGTCATTGTAGATATAAGACAGTATTGATCCATGAATTACGAACAAAATGTCATCAAAGAAAAATAATAAAAGACAAGAAAGAGTTCTTTACAATCAAAAATATGAAAGTAAATTTTTTTAATCAAATAAGGGACTAAGAAGATAAAAACAAGAAAAAATTTCCCAAAAAGGGAACAAAAGACATGGAAAGGGATTTTACACAAACAAAAAAGAGATGGCTAATTTAGAAAATCCATGGTCCCAAACCTGACCAATAGGGGGCTTCCTGAGAGGCTCAGTCAGCTAAGTGACAGACTGGCTTTAGGCTCAGGTCATGCTCTCAGTTTGTGGGATGGAGCCCCGGTCAGGCTCTGCACCAATAGCACAGAGCCTGCTTGGGATTCTCTCTCTCCCTTTCTCTCCCTGTCCCTCCCCAATGCTCTCACTTTCCTTCTCTTTCTCCAAAAATAAATAAATAAAACTTAAAATAAAACTGACAGGCATTTCAGCAAAGAAGACCAAATAGCAGTCTATCTGGAAATTATCAAAGAAATGCTATCTTAAATAACAGTTCTCAGAACTGAATGATGTGAGTCTCCAAATCGAAAAGTCCTTGAAAATGTGTCAAAAAAACACAAACAAACAAACAAACAAAACAGTGAGGATCCATACCACATACTTAAAAATCCCAGGAGGTAGAACAAGAAAGAAGTCCCCATAGAAAGAATTAGGAAAATTGACATCAGATTCTCAGCATTAACTTTGGAAGCTAGAAGACAATGGATACCTTCAAAATTCTAATGTAAAATAATTTTCATCCTCAAAGTCTGAACCTGGTAATTCATGACAGCAAAATTATCAGCCCAGCATGAGGGTAGAATAAAGACACACACAGACACACATTTTTCATTTCTCAAGGAGTCACCATTATAAGTGGTGAGATCCTAGAGATAGAGGGTCCCTATCATAAATTTTAAAAAGGCTAAGGAAACTTCCAGCATGATAGCATGGACTACATAACTCATAGTGAAGAAGAATGAAAAGGAAGGGAGTTGAGCGTCTAGCACAAGTTGTTTTCCATTTTTACTAGTTTGGTGGAAAGCAACTGGAGGGGGAAATTGAGGTAAATGACTCACTGAACAAGGAGGTTGTCTACTTAGATTTGGATAAAAGCTTAATAGACTTTCATAGGCACTTGGGTCAGTTTACTTAAAACAAATATGTGGCAGAACAATAGTATCTTCAGATTCCTGGTAAACATGCAAAAATTCAACTTAATTCAGTTCATTTGCAATTCTGTCCACTGAGGCAGGGTTCTGAATTGCTTTCTGATTTTTACTGTTTTTATATTCAAATTGCCCCCAGCCCCACCTTTTGTGGTGGCTGTCATTCTGACAAATCCCTTGAGGGAGTTCTGTAATTTGGAATTAAAAGCAATTGTACTTCCTATGAAAAAAATCTTTTGAGAAAGAGAGGAATCAAAGAGGAAAGCATCTTGGTGATTAACCTTGCTTCTGCTTCTAGTTACATGTAGGATTATTAGCTATCCTGGCCTCAGTGAAAACACACACACACACACACACACACACACACAAATGCACATCCACACACTCCAAATGTGAGTGTTAATGAGTCCTAGAAGATCCACAAGATATACAAGCCTTTTACCTTGAATTTTTAGTACACTTTCCAAAATATCTTCCAGAGATGCTGTTGCCTATGCAGTCCTTTTGTCTGCCCATCATGTTTCCTGATTCTGAGACGGTAACTCACAATGAGGATGGTCTTTATATGGAAAGGAATATAGCAATGTGTCCAACAAACAACCCTTACAATCGATATATGGATCAAAAAGACAGGAATAAAGATGCAAAGGGCCTCTTATTGTAACAGCTAAAGCTCCCATAGGAAGAAAAGGTAATCAAGTCCATTAGCATGATGAATGTCCTACTGTGGGCATTCAGAGCCCTTAATTAAAAGACAATCAGATTTAGTCAAAAAAAATAGGAGTCCCTTGTAAGTCTGTAATAGTTTGGTCAAGTGAGTATTTATTAATCACCTACTGTGTGCCCAGCCCTGAATTAGATGCTAAGTATTTTTTTTAGTGTTTATTTATTTTGAGGGAAAGCACGAGAGGGGGAGGGGCAGAAAGAGAATCCCAGGTGTGCCCCATGCTGTCAGCACTGAGCCCAACTCAGGGCTTCATGTCACGAATCATGAGATCAGCACCTGAGCTGAAATCTGTGGGAAGCAGCAAAGATCTCAGCTGCTTGGCCATTTGCTAGCCAGATTTGTCACTCCCTGAGGGGAGTTGCAAAATAGGCAGGGGAGCGCCACTCCCTGTCAGAGAAGCCAAAAGACCAAAGTTCAACCGCCTGCAGGCAGGGTGGTATCGGCCCCTTGGGCGCTGTGCTAAAACACTTTAGTCCGGTTCCTCTTTTACTCCAGTCTTAATCCCTTAACCCTGTTTCCTAGCAACCGACCTAGGTCAGCTGCCTTGTTTTCCCGCCTTGAAACCTTTATAAGAGACAGTTTTCTGAATAAAGCTCTCTCTCTTTTTGCCTGATCAGAAACCGTGAGTTGTGTCTTTACTCTCTGTGCGTCCCCTTTCCTGCCCTTTCTCTCGCTCCCTCAGGAATAGAACCCACGAGGACTCACCGCCCCGCGGGCCGGAGCGGCCGGGGCGGGAAACGACAGAAATCAAGAGTCTGACACTTAGTGGACTGAGGCACCCAGGCACCCCACGGATGCTGAGCTTGTTTTAAAGGTAAAATAAGTGCTATCAAATTGCCTCCTGTAAATTGTAGTAAGAAAATTAAATAAGCATCAAGTAGAAACAGAAGTTGAAGAACCTTCGTGGAGGAGGTTCTGCTGGGACTGAATGTAAGAGGCAAAATTAAGAAAAGTAAAGGGGAAGAGAAGGTTCCTCAAGCCCGGACAGAAAGACTTTTGTCTGGGGCGCCTGGGTGGCTCAGTCGGTTCAGCGTCCGACTTCAGCTCAGGTCATGATCTCACGGTTCCTGAATTCGAGCCCCGCGTTGAGCTCTGTGCTGACAACTCAGACAGAGCCTGGAGCCTGTTTCAGACTCTGTGTCTTCTCTCTCTCTGCCCCTCCCCTGCTCGCACTCTGTCTCAAAAATAAACAAACCTTTAAAAAAACAAAAAAGAAGACTTTTGTCTGTGACAGTTGTCAACCCAAATCATCATAATTAGGAAAACCACTTCTCAGTTACATCCCTGCAGTAAGCAAGTATTAGAAACCCCCTTGCCAGGGACTAGTCTTGTTTCCTCTGAAAGAGGGCAGATACTCATCTTCAAAGAGTTTGAACCGAGCTGCACAAAAGTAACAAGCCATTGGAGGGAGACTGGCAGGCCTGTGCCACGCTTCTGAGGAGCTGAGCCCTGAACAAGGTGGAAGTATGTCAGAGAGTCTGGGCCATGCTGGAGGGGCCAATGTGAGGACAGCTAGAGAGGGACTTAAAGGGCTGGGTCACACAGAAGCAGGATGGGAAGTCACCCCCAAAATGGTCGATAGCTTCACAGAGAATGTTTTTATATGAGACTAGAGAAGAATAAAGAGGATAATTCTTTTATTGGTGCAAAAAAAAAAAAAAAGAAAAGAAAAGTGTCCCATTATTAGGAGACAAATTTATTTTAGAAATCCTGTGCCACTCAGAATGACACAAAGTAGATAGATCAAAAATAACCACCCATCAGCCATCCGATTCACTCCTTCCTCCTTTAGCAAACATCTTAAAGTGCGCATTGAGTGTTTAGTTTAGCATTATCGTTAAAAGGCTACAAAAATGGGGGCACCAGTCAGTTAAGTAATCGGCTTTGGCTCAGGTCATGATCTCGCAGTTTGTGGGTTCAAGCCCCATGTCTCAGGTCATGATCTCACAGTTCATGGGCCCCACATGGGTCTCTGTGCTGACACCTCAGAGCCTGGAGCCTGGTTCTGATTCTGTGTCTTCCTACCCTGCTCACACTCTGTCTCTGTCTGTCTCTCGTGGATAAACATTAAAAATAAGTAAATAAATAATACAAAAATGTATAGCTCCTTCCCTTAAAGGGTTCGGGATGTATAATTAAAGGCTGTTCTCTTCCCCTCCCGCAACCCAATCCACTGTCAGCTCAAAGCAAGAAGGCTGACAAAGCTGCTATTTGAAACACTTTTATGATTGAAAGGACTACCTTCCCGCAAGGTTTCCAAGGCTGGGCATTTTTCAAGAACGTTTTATGTCCTTCTAACTATGAATAAAAGGCAGGAAGCTGACACAAAGTTATGGTATTACTTTTTTTTTTTAACTTGAAATTGCAAAATGATTAAAGCCACCTAGCAACAATAGTTGACCTATTGAGGAAGAATGCCAGCTAGGTACCAGGCAGAGATTGGCGTGGAGATATATTTAGAAAGGACTCCGGGGACTATTTGCATCTGTCTCTGAGGTTTTCCCTCCCTGGCATGTTATGGACCTATCTGGAGCTCCATATTGCTACCATGCTGGCCCTGCTCAGTATGGGGGGTCTCAAAAGCTATAGCGGGACGTGACAGGCTCACCTGCCAACAGAAGTAATTACAGGGGCTCCTGGGTGGCTCTGTCGGTTAAGCGTCCAGCTTTGGCTCAGGTCATGATCTCACGGTTCATGGGTTCAAGCCCTGCATCGGGCTCTGTGCTGACAGCTAGCTCAGAGCCTGGAGCTGCTTCAGATTCTGTGTCTCCCTCTCTCTCTGACCCTCCCCTCTCACACTATCTCTCTCTGCCTCTCAAAAATAAATAAAAAACATTAAATAAAAAAAAAAAAGAAGTAATTGCAGATTCCAAATCTTCACTCACTCGGGAAAGTTTCTCAAAATTCACGTAGGAAAACAGTGTTTGGGACACTTTTAAGGCATCCCCTTAAAGTGTACAGACACTTATATAAAGTCAGAACTGTTTTGTTAAGTTTATTTATTTTTATATATTTATATTTTTTATATTTGTTTGTTTGAGAGAGAGAGAGCACGTTGGGGAGGGGGAAAGAGAGAATATCAAGCAAAATCTCCACCCTGTCAGCGCAGAGCCCGACACAGGGCTTGAGCCCACAGATCATGAGATCGTGACCCGAGACGAGATCGAGAATCTGGGGGTGATCTTCCAATACAAAAGGCAGGGGAGTCATTTGGAAATGCTGTGCATGGGACTCGATGCTTCTCTGAATTTGCCATGAAATCATAGATAAGTGACTTAAGATTCTGGACTTCAGCATTCTCAAGTATAAGAATAAAAGGAAGATGGGGCACCTGGTGGCTCAGCAGGTTAAGAGTCTGATTTCCGCTCAGGTCATGTTCTCACAGTTTGTGAGTCTAAGCCCCGCAGCAGGATCTCTGCTGTAGGCCAGGAGCTCACTTTGGATCCTCCGTCCCCCTTTCTTTCTGCTCCTCCTCAACTCACTCTCTCTCAAAAACAAACATGAAAAAAAAAATAATAATAATGAATAAATAAAAGGAAGACAGACAAACTTAACTCAACATTTTAAGATTCTACTTATGGGGACACCTGGGTGGCTCAGTCGGTTAAGTGTCCAACTTCAGCTCAGGTCATGATCTCATGGTTTGTGGATTCAGTCCCAGGTCATGCTCTATGTTGACAGCTCAGAGCCTGGAGCCCGTCTTTGGATTCTGCGTTTCCCTTTCTCTCTGACCCTCCCTTGCTCACGCTGTCTCTCTTACTATCAAAAATAAATAAAAACATTAAAAATTTTAAAGAAAGATTCTACTTAAGCCCCATAAGTATAGATGGTATCTATTCTTAAGCCTGAAGACAGAACAATGACTGATTCTATAACTACACGTAAAACCTAACATGCTAATCTATGACTTTATGTCATTGAAATAGACACAACCGTCCCATAATCAAGATTAGTGACAGCTCAAAGAACAAAAGAACGTAGAAGCACCGTAAATAGTTAGGAATCTAGCTCAAAATGTGATACCTATATTTCCTAAATTTCATCTCCCCCCAAATCCTAAGCCCATCCAAAAACACTAGCAGAGGCCAAAATGGGTCAATGGCCACATTTTGAAGTGTGAAAATTAGTAAGGGGAAACCTCACTAACACGGAGTCAGGAGGCTTGGGCAGGGGGAGCTCTCACCCCTCCCACCCCCATCCTGCCACTCTTTTTTTTTTTAATAGTTTATTGTCAAATTGGTTTCCATATAACACCCAGTGCTTCTCCCCACAAGTGCCCCCCACCATGACCTTTAACCCTTCCCTCCCTCCCTCCCCCTCCCCCTTCAGTCCTTGGTTCCTTTTCAGTATTCAGTAGTCTCCCTTGATCTGTGTCCCTCACTCTTCCCCACTCTCTTTCCCCCTACCTCTCCCCATGGTCCCCTGCCAGGTCTCTCCTGTTAGACCTATGAGTGCAAACATATGGTATCTGTCCTTCTCTGCCTGACTGCCACTCTTAGTCAATTGCAGACCCAACAGAAAGTGATGGGTTTGATCTTGAAGAGACTTGACCTTGCATGCGGATACTGCTGTACTATCCCAGTGGAAAGAAAAAACGCTTTCCTTACACCTGGCCACCACAGCCCGGCCAGTGAGAGGACACTGTATTTCGAATCCCAGTTTACTCCAACAGACTTTTATTTTATTACTGCATTCCCAACTTTTGTTCTCTAGATCCACCTATGATTTTGCCACGGCTTCTTTGTTCTGGATTGCAATTATCTTTTACTCCTGAATAAACTCATTTTTACTGGTAAAATAACCAGCAGTTTTTTATTTTTAAGGTTAACAGGGCCCATTTCATAGGGGAAAAATAAGCTCAAAATTGAGAATTTTGCTGACCATCTTGGTTTTCAAGCACTTTCTTCTGCAGAAATACAAGTATTTGACTAAGAATTGAAATGAGAAATCAAAGCTACAGCTCTCCAATATTTTCAGCTACATTGAAATGGAATTAGTAAGTGTAATAAATAAAAGCTCAGGAAATCATCCCAAGCTGGAAGACACTTACGCCGCAATTGCTGGCAAAACTTCCACGAAGGATACTGTTTTTACAAGTGGGTGCGTTCAATTTACCTCTTGGGTATCAGCGAATCCATTAATAAATCTATTCAACCAGGTGCCATGCAGAGATAATAAGCGCTTAGAGTCTGAGGAGGAAGGGTTACCGCACACACAAAAAGACAGGAGTGGCTTGGAAGAAGGTGCTATAGAGGTAGATTAGGGATGCAGAGGAGGGGGGCTGTCAGTTCCCCAGGGGGGTTCACAGAGACCCAGCATTCCAGACTACAGGGATAATTGCATAATAATACGCAGCCAATGGCTGAGGGGTGCCGGGCCCTGGGAACGGCTCCTTAGAGCTCAAGCGTGGATTTTAAGGGCAGTGACTAGGAGACCTAAAAAGAGGACCTAATCTGCCAGGCTAAGGTGCCTAGATTTCACTACTAATGGGCTTCAAACAGATGCACCACATAATCAGATTTGCCTTTAGAAAGATCACTGGACCAGCGGTACGGTGAATGGACCGGAAGGGTGTGACATTAGAGACAGTCATGTGCCAAAGCGGTGGCTTTCAAACTAAATTTAAGTGACCCCTTTCTACAAATTCTATGGGTCAAACCTTCTGCTAAACATAGCTCTCATATTCTCATACCGCCCCTTTAGAAGCTTGGCAAAATCTAAACATATTCTGAAGGTTAATATGTTTTTTAATATCCTGTTAGATTTCCTTAGAAGGAAAAAGAAAAGCCACTCAAGGCTGACATTGAGCAGCTGTTTTGATCATTCTAACCTAATCTTTCTCTGACTATACTACAGAATACAATGTGGTTAAGCTTTTTGCAGGGAAAAAAATCCAAATAACCATATTCTCTGCCTTGGGCTTCTCATCCTCTGTCACAGAAGGAATATGGGGTGCTTTGTGAGCTGATTACATAATTCATACTAAGATCTGTTCCATTCTTAGTTATCAGTAAAATTATTAAGTTAGCAGCTGCAATCCACATTTTTTCTATTTCTACCAGAAAGGAAGGAGTGAAATTTATCACTCATAAAATGATCTTCCATGAATAAATTATCCTGTGGGTATAATATTTTTAAATTCCCTCATACCTACTAAAATCTAGATTAATCAAATCACATTGGATGTCAGAATGTTTTAAAAGATAGATATTGTCAAAATGCTATGATTTCTGGTAAAGATTCCTCCAACCTCTTAAGTTTTCTGAATTCAAATAGAATCTCTTTCCTAGAGAACCTTATGAAATCCATTAGCCACTGAAATTGTAACACATGTTGCTTCTGGATAAAAAACACTCACGTTTGCCCACTTGGCCAAAGCCCTCATTAGGTGTGTAACAACACAAACAATGGCTATTGCTAACCTAATGGTTGGAAGACTGTATTTTCAAAATTCAAACTAAATTTCTTTCTACATAGGATATGCTCTAAAAGTGTTTATTTGTCCACTGATTTAGACTGACCCTCGCCTGTTGTTTGGTGCAGACAGCCTGTCAGTTTAGCCCACTTAAACAGTATGTGAGCCCTCTCTCCAGATAAAGTTCTGGAAGGACAGAGAATTTATAGCAGGGGAGAGGCACAGAAAGAGAGAACTGCAACATCAAGTGCCTTGCGCTGCCAAAGTGCCAGGAGAAGCCCTATCTGGAGGCTCAAAGAAGGCTTACTGGAGGAGCCTGATACAGGTATAAGCATCTTCCAGGGAAAGGCAGGTGTGCAGGTCACTTTACTTGGATGGACACATACGGCCTAACACACGCGGGCCCGAGCGGCATGAGCACGGGGAACACGACCAGCAGCGTGGTGTTCCCGAACAGGAGCTAACGCTAACTTACGGGTAGTGGTGGGGAAAGGAGGCTGTGGAAGTAGGTGGGAACTGGATCCTGATGTTCTAGAACCAGCTACTTGAGCCTGACTCACTCTCCCAGAATAGAAGGTGAAGAACTTCTACTAAATTCCAGGTGAAGATCCTGCTAATATAACCTCTCGTTATGGTCTTAATTCCACTAATAACACACTCTGAACCTCTGGAGAAAATCTGTCTTTCTATGTCCTTTTTCCCTTTTGAGAGATACCCTACTAACTCACTGAGGTCTATTAAAGAACTAAAAACGATAATGAGTGAGTGCTTTGGAAAGCATAACCACAATATTATTTAAAAGGTTCATGTTATTCTAATAAGAATCATTATTATGCAAAGAATGAACCACCCGAGGTAAATAAGAAACAGTAAACATATACCATTTACTAGGTGTGTGGGCCCCATTTACTATACGCATCTAGTTCTATAATAACATACCTTGGCATGTCCTTTCCTAGTTTTTGAGATACAGTTCTGTTCCCAGGGGAAAATAATGAAGTAAATAAAAACTTTCCCCATCCTCCAACCTATCTTTTCTTTCTTTCTTTCCTTTCTCCTTCCAAAGCATACCATCCCTCAACCCCCATCCCTTTCTAAACAAAAGGGCTACAATAAATCTCTCATATTTTTATGTTGGTATTGATGTGTGGCTATAGATTTTTCCTTTTCCAGAGGAAATTAATGTTTTTAATCACAGTTCCACAGCTTCTGTAGTATTAATAAAAATGTCAAAATTTCTAGGAGCCAATATGAGGTCACTGGAAATTCATGAGCCTAATCTAACTTTATCTACTTTTATGAAAGTCTTACTGGACATGCTGAGAAAGCCAAATAGATAATACATAGCTGACCCTTGAACAACATGGGTTTGACCTGTGTGGGGCCACTTACATGCAGGTGTTTTTTTCAATAAATACAGAACAGTACTATAAATGTATTTTCTCTTCCTTAGGATTTTCTTTCCTTCAGCTCACTTTATTATAAGAATACAGTATATAATACATGTAACATACAAAATATGTGTTAACTGGCTATTTTGTTTATCAATAAGGCTTCCTTCTGGTCAACAGTAGGCTATTCGTAGCTAAGTTTTGGGCGAGTCAAAAGCTATACCCTGATTTTGGACTGGGTCGTGATTGGTGCCCCTAATGTCTGCATTGTTCAAGGGGCAACTGTTTTCTTATTCCATCAGGACTTCTGGAAGGATTTCTCTTGCTCTCGCTTTGGACCAGAGAAAAGAGACTGATCAAGAACATACCAGAGGTGCCTGAGCGCCTCAGTTGGTTGAGCTACTTATGGTTTCGGCTCAGGTCAAGATCTCACAGTTAGTAGGATTGAGCCACATGTCGGGCTTTGTGCTGACAGTGTGGAGCCTGCTTGGGATTCTTTCTCTTTCCCTCTCTCTCTGCCCCTCCCCTGCTCGCTAGCTCTCTCTCTCTCTATTTCTCTCTCCCTCAAAATAAATAAACTTAAAAATATAAATAAATATATCCGTCAGTTGGATTGATTCAATCAGTAAACTTAATCAACATCTGTTGGTTAGTGGATTAACATCCTCAGGACAGAAGGGCCTGGGTGGCTCAGTTGGTTAAGCATCCAACTTCGGCTCAGGTCATGATCTCATGGTTTGTGGGTTTGAGCCCCACAGTGGACTCTGTGCTGACAGCTGAGAGCCTGGAGCCTACTTCACATTCTGTGTCTCCCTCTCTCTGCCCCTCCCCCACTCATGCTCTGCTCCATCTCTCAAAAATGATAAAAATTTTTAAAAAATTAAAAACAAGAAAACATTCCCAGGACAATGCAGCGAGGATGTGCTACTGCAATGATAATCATGATAAACCATATTGTTCTACTACATTTACTGTGGTTGATGCTTTTATCTGTAAGTTGGATTAAATGTCTATGACATTTGTATATGACCCATAGACTCAAGAGATAAATATTGATAAGCATTTTAGAATTATCCCAAAGCCTGAAATACTGGGTTGAAATCAAGAAGATAACATTTAACAACTATAAAAATATAAAATCCAGACTTAGAATTCAAAAGTTAAGTTAGACTTAATCTAATGATGCTGTAAGTTGATACAGCCATAAAATGAAATGCTATCTAGCTTTATGAACTATATAGCTATTAATATTTATTATATTATATAACTATATAACAGAAACTCAGAAAGATAAGTAACCCACCCAGGATCATATAGCTTAGTAAGTCATAGTGGAATGTAGGGCCCAGGACCATCTGGATTCAAATTCTAGATCCTTAATGACTAGGCACATGGCATCCCAAGGTAGAACAGAATTACATTTACTAACTTGAAGATACTTTGAAATAGGTAACAGAGTACAGAGGCATATATATAAAATGAACATATGAGCTCATGATACACACAAAAATAAGTACATATATATACATATAATAACTAAAGGGAAAAGTCTTTAGGTTATAAAATTTTAATACTGGATATTTCTGGGTGATTGTATTATTTGGTGATTTTAAATTATCTTTCCTCATCTGAACTTTCTACTTTTGTATAATGATCACATATTGCTTGGATAGGATACACCATGCAAAGAGCTGAAGCACTGCGGTGATCAGAGTTTTAGTATTAGCAGAGTGACTCCAGTGCTAAAATCATGAAAGCAGTTCTTATGTGTATTACAGGAAGGCCGGGCTCAAACAGAGGAAGAGAGAACTTCCACGTGCTTTGAGCTGATACCCAGAACACTGTGCAACCGAACATCCAAAGTGGGTAGTCAGGACAATAGGAAGTCTAGAGACCATATCTTATGAAGAAAAGCTAAGGAACTGAGCAGAGTTAGAAAATGAAAACAAAGGAGAAAACACAGGGCAGAGGTGATCACAGACAGTCAAATGGGAAAGTTTAGAAGCAAAATTCTATTTTTTTAAAGTGTTATTCCAGAGAGTAGACAGGATGAATAGACTCACCGGTCATTAAATATGGAGGCCCCTCTAGACACCAGGCCCTGTGATTGACACCAGACACAGTGGCCCAAAAAACAGACAGTGCCCTAAGACCATTCACAGGAGGGGGAGTTACTCATCATATTACGACAAATAGTTACATAAGGACACTATGCAGAGCGTCCTGAAAGAGAAGTACAGGTGTACCAGGATCAAAAGCAGAGCAGCTTGGCCTGGGGGTCATGGAAGATCTCGCTGAGGTGAGGAGCCGGTCATGTGCAAGCCGACTCTTGGAGGATGACCAGCAGTTGGCTTGGTAGGAAGGGGGCAATCCAAATTGCACTAGCAGTGAAACACCCCTGGACAAACATGTGGCAAGATCCAGAGTGACAGAACCATCCGTTTATGGTGATTCACTGGGGTCAGCTGCTTAGGGGAAATCTGGTCTAAGAAAATCAGGTGGTGCTTGAGAGGAAATAGTCTACTCTTGATCCAAAATTGGAATGAGATTGAAGGGTAGCGGAATATGCCACCCCAAAATATGCTACTTTGGTATATTTTTAGCTATAGACACTTGAAAAATTACAAATGCAGGGAGAAGTTTTCTCCAAACTCCTCTTATCTCCTTAAATACTGATTTTCCAAAAGGAACTCAATTGTCACACATTCCCTTCCCTGCAGTGTTACCAACCAGAGAGGACTGATTCTTGCCATAGAAGACTAAAGTCAATATCATATCCAGGCAAACTTTGTCGCAAACTATCATACCTCCCACCTATTCTTCTGAAGGCCATTCATCTTTCCTAAAAATCATGTGGTGTCTCCTAAGATACCTACATCACCATCCCCTTTCCCTATTAAGATGGTATTTAAGTCTAAATTCAGGTCCACCTCTAGGAGTTACTCATTTCTCCCTGGTTCCCATGTACACATGAGTTATACATATTAATAAACTTGATTGTTTCTCTCTTGTTAATCTGTCTTTTATTACACGGGTTTCAGCTAAGGAATCTGAAGAGTAGAGGGAAAATTTTTCTTCTCCTACAGGATCATGTGATTCTGATTTGTCATAGATAGGGAATCCATTATCAACATAAGCAAAGGGAGTGGATACTTAAAAAATATAAACAGTTATGATCTCCTGAGGGCTAATCTATTTAAAAATGCAAAATATTTTAGTGATTGAGAAAGGATAGGATACAGCAATATCTCTAAGAATACAGATAACCCTAAGTCATCTTTACTTGTTAATAAAATGCAATCTGATGGGGACATCTCAAGAGGGTATGTGAAGGGGCAGGAAATTTACAGATAAGCTCTGATGTGGGCAAGTATAAAATTATACATTTATGCAGAATAATTCAAACGTCCCTTGTAGAAAAATGAGTTCCAAGAAATCAGTTAGAGCTCAGACAAGGATCTAAAAGTCAGATATTCCCTAAAAATGTTATTACAATCAAAAGAACATATCAAATGCTAAGTGACCCCAGATTTTTGACAACCAGGCACAGATATCCTGAAAGGAGGGAGCCCTAGGAGATGGTACAGGATGTAGCATGAGGGAAACTGAGTCTCATGTGATTTGAAGGAAAGGGGAAAAAAATGCCCAGGGAGAGAAGTAAAAGAAAGAGGAGGCATTTTCCCTTCATCCATCGGTACAGAATGTGAATTAAGTAAGACAATGTAGGACCATGAGAAGTAAACAATGTAAAAATTAAATAGAGTAAATGCAAACAAACAAAAAAAAAATACTTAAAGGAAGCAAGCCTGAGCATGAAAAAAATTACAAAGGTAATCAAGAAAGATCTAACACCAGACAATGCCAAAGATAGTTCATTCTAGAAAATCGGTTCTCAAAATATGGTCTCTTTGTGATACAACAACATCATCTAGGAACTTTTAGAAATGCAAAACCTCTCTCAAGCCCTCAGATCTATTGCATGAGATGTATTGAATCAGAAACTCTGTGGCCCAATAATCTGTGATTTAATAAGCCCTCTGGATGATTCTGATGCACACTTAAATTTGGGAACCACAACTCTAGAAACCAACAGCTATAAAGATACCATGAAACTTAAGAAGAGTACCCCCACCTCCCAGGTCTGGGTAGTAACCTAGGAAGTTGGGTTTGTGGGAATCCTCATCAGTCAAAGGGCCTTTGGAATTACTTTAGCAAAATGGTACTTCTTCCTCAGTAATCTCCTCCTACTGTAGCCTTAAATACAGGTTTCTACCCTAATACAATGCTTCCCACCGGCTATGTCTAGACCAGTGGTTCTCAACTTGGGCCATTTCACCTCTCAGGACATGTACAGCAAAATGAGAGATATTTTTAGTTGTCAAAACTGGGGGAATGGAGGGGTGCTACTAGCATTGAGTGAAGACCAAGGATGCTGCTAAAAAGTCTACAATACACGGGACAGCCCCCCCACGATAAAGAGCTATTCAGCCCAAAATGTCAGTAGTTCTGCAACTGAGAAAACTCTGATGTAGATCAGATGCCCTGGGAACTAAATTTACACCAAACCTCATCTATTTTCTTCTCCATTCCTCCAACATAAATTGGTTTCACTAAAATTTGTGAAATCCTGATTCCATCGATATAGTCAAACCTTTCCACATCTGCCCTTCATCTATTCACCTTAATTATATATCGCTTTTCTCAGGTGACATAACCCTCCAGGTCAACATTTACTCCGTCACTTAAAGATTCCAAAAGAGAATTGATGCCATGTTACTGCACTTCATCTTTTCTGACTTGAACATGTTCTATCAACACAGAAAGCTTCCATAATAATGCCACTTGGTAGGGACTTATAAAACTCTGCAAATTCCACGCCACGGAGATAATAAAAAATGTATATCTCAACAGATGCTTTTTTTTTCCCTTTTCATCAACAGAAACTTCAAACTCAGGAGGCTGGAAGTTGAATTTTTCTAGGAATAAGCTTAAAAACCCTGAACACATCTGGTTCTTTGGTTTGGCCTAAATATATTATGAACCCACAGATTTGAGTTAAAGTAGGATAAATTCTGAGTACTTTATGGTTATTTTTGTGCAACAAACCTATACAGTATCTTTAAAATAGTACTTCCACTAATCAGCAGTCCCATAGAAATAATAAACCCTATTTTTCTCCTTCAGAGTGAATACTAAGTGATACTAAGAATATATATATTTATTCCAAATTATGACCTGCTATTTTCAGTTAGAAGCCTGAGAAGGGAATGGAGGCAAGAGTGAATACGGACTAGAGGTGACCTATTAAAGCCACATGCTTGTGAAAATATTCATTAGCAGAGAATTAATATCATATTTACCATAGTCCCTTGTGATAGCATGCAGCAGGAAATTTAACTTGTCAGTAATCATTTTCATCTGAGCACAGAGGCTGCCCCCAAATGCTACCAGAACCATCTGCAAAAATTTACCTCTTCAAAGGCTTAAAGAGAGAAGCTATCAGAGCGTTACAGAATTTATCCTTTGAGCCCATTTGGAGCAAGACAGATTCATCTTTCTGTATTCTAGCCTGAGTAGAAATTTCTGATGTCTCTCGTTTTTAACCAACTCTACGTTCCTGTATCATATAGTATAACTTCTACATCTTCCCTGGCAAATGGTAGAACTTACTGGGACAAGAAAGTCATCTTTGTATTTAGAAAAGTCAAGCTGGCCTTTAGACAGAACACACAAAGGGACAAATCGGTCCCTTGATAAGCATTTTCTAATACTCCAGGTATTTAGGTATAAAACAATGACAAGGGAATTCAAAGGAAGCCAGGTGGGAATAACAAAGTGAAGAGTGGCATAACATCCAGCTGTATTTTATAAGCTACTTTTCTACACATGTATGGTCATGGTCACTGCCTCTCTCTCATCACCTTAAACTCAAGGTCATTCCAACCTAATTTGCCTCAGGGAGCAATGACTCTTCCCATGTTTTCAGCTGGACTTGCATTCACACTGTCCTCCTTTCTTCTGTTTGTCCTCCAGCCAAATGGCTTCTACTCCTTCCTTATACTTTTCTTTAGCCCCTTCTTCCTTCCTACCCCTCTTCCAACTATCACCTCAGGAAAACTGTTCTTCCTCTCCCACTACTCAATATCTTGTTATGATGCCTCATTATGTGAATCAAAAAGAAATACCAAGATTTTTGTAAGATGTTGTAAAAATACAGTCATAAGTATAATTATACCCAATTTTGAAAATCAGAAAAAGTCACTGAAAATCCCCCAAACTCCCCTTTAAGAATCTTAAAACAAAGCAAAATAAAAGCCCCATCTTCTTCCTAGTCTTTCTCTAGTTAGATATGTTTTTTTTTCTCCTTAAAAATATGTTCAAATCCTATTCTTTACACAATTCTACAACATCTATTTCACTTAAAATCATATGTTTAAATAGTGTTTCACTAGAAATCTTCAGAGACTATTTCAGCTGGTTAAACAGGGTTTGGGGGCTGTTTTAGTTATGGGTAACAAATTACTACAAAATTTAGTAGTTTCACAAGAAACAGACTCTTAACTCTAGAGAAGAAACTGATGGTTACCGGAGCGGGGATGGGTAAAATAGTTGATGGTGGCTAAGGAGTACACTAATCATGAGGAACACAGAGGAATGTAAAGAGTTACTGAATCACTATACTGTACGCTACATTGAAACTAATATAACAGTGTGTGTTAACTATACTGGAATTAAAATGAAAAACTTAATAAAATTACCAAAAATTCAGTGGTTAAAATAACAAACATTTATTATGTGACATTTTCTGTTGGTCAGGAGTCCAGGAGCAACTTATCTGGGTGGTTCTGGCTCAGAGTGCCCCGTGAGGTTGCAGTCAGGGTATCAACCAGCACTATGGTCTTCTCACGGCTTGATGGGAATGGAAAGGTCCACTTCCAAGATGGCGCACTCATAGGCTATCTCCAAGGGGACTCCATATCTCATCATGTGGCCTTTACCATAGGACACCTAAGTGTCCACAGGCAGCTGGCTTCCCTCAGTATGAGGAATCCAGGAGAAAAGGAGAAAAGGAGGACAAGTTGCCTTTTGTAACCTAGTCTCTGAAGTCACATTCAGTCACTTCTGCTTTTTTTCTCATTTCGTAGAAGTCATCAGATCCAGCCGACACTGAAGGGAGAGGAATCAGCCTCCACCATTCAAAAGAAGTGTCAGAGAATCTCTGGATGTATTTCAAACCTCAGTGGGCAAGGCTTGAATCCAAGTCCCACTTCTGATATTATTTTCCCAGGGGGAAAACAGGTACTGTAATCTACCTGCAGGCATGTTTAAACTCAACTTTTCTGCAAGGGGGATACACTCCATTTTGGTAAATATGACTAGGAAGTTGCCAAATATTATAATGTGTTATTGAGACTTTTAAACTTGAAAGCTACAAGTTTAGAGTTTTCACCATTACAAAATATCAATATTTACATCTATATACACACATACATCTCCAACACTTTAATTCAACAAATTAATTTGAAAATTAAAATAACTATAGAATACCAGTTGGGTTCTAGAGAAAATAACAGGACCAGATGACTTGGGGATGAAAATAGGGGGGAAATTTTAACTACCAAGGAGACAAGTTGTTTTAATAGTTCCTAAACTTTGTCTACATTTTCTCATACACTAGGGCAAGTCCATCATTAGCCATCAGAGATCACATAATCAGGGCTTCTTTTAAGATACAGTGAGTAAAATAATGTGTCTTTTGGAGATTAAAGTTTTCCTCTTAACATATCGTCTCTTATAATAGGTTCTTCTAATGCCCACTTCCTTCCCATTCTCTTTTTCTATCTTTCCTGTCCCAGAGGGAAGGAAGGTGTCTTGAAACAGAAGAGCTTAGATTTACTTTCCTCCTCTATAAATACCACACGAAAGTGTGGTCCGAATTCTAAAATATCTTCCCTAAAATAATTGGAGTCTAGTCACCTGCTCACAATGAATCAAAAATCATCTAAAAATGAAAACAATACGCCTGGTTAAGAAGGTATACTTTACTTATTTAAAAATACCATTTAAGCCCAGGAAAGCATGAACATTTAGATTGCTAATACACTTTTTCTATCTTTCCCTATATTCTCTCTCAATCTGTCTTGGGGGCTCTTGTTCACCATCCAAGTCTTCACTATTGGTGTTACTTAGGGTTCTGTGTATGGTCTCTTCTCTTCTTATTTAAAATGTTTTCCTTGGTAATCTTGTCATCTCCAATGGCCTCAATATCAGCTAAAAGTGACCATTCCCAAAGCTGAACCCCAGCTTCAGTCCCTCCTCTGACACAGACACCCAACCACCTACTGAAAAGCTTCACCTAGAAGCCCCAGAGGTCCTTCAAACGCAAAATATCCTAACCTGAATGCCATCTTCTCTACAAAAACTCTTTCTCAGGTACCAACTGGTACAATTACCCTGGATCCAAGCTTCCCTCTCACACCTCCATGCTCCCTTTATTCAGTCAATCACCAATACTTCCTCACTCGACTTTCTGTCCACATAGATAGATCAGATGGATCTCTCCAATCTGCTCCCATCTCCAGGACTCCCATAAGCCCACTATGGAACTACGGATTACAACAGGGTAACTAAAGTCCCTTCTAACACTCCTCAAATCCATTCTTCACATCGCAGCTGGAGTGCTCTTCCTAATTTTATTAGTCGTCTACTTAAAATTGTCTATGGCTTCCACATTGCTTTGGGACTGAATGTTTGCATCCCCTGCCCAAAAAATTCATATGTTTAAGACCTCCTCTCCAATGTGATGGTATTTGGAGCTAATTGTGATGGGAGCTAATTGGGTCATGAGGGTAGAGCCCTCATGAACGGCACTGGTGCCTTTATAAGAAGAGACAAAGGGGAAAAGATCTCTGGGTCTCTCTCCCTCCCTTTCTCTCCCCCTCCCCCAGTCACGTGAGGATACAGCAAAAAGCAGCTGTCCACATATCTGGAAGCAGGCTCTCACCAGATAGACATCAGATGTGCCAGGACCTTGATTCTTGAACATCCCGGCCCCTAGAACTGTGAGAAATAAATGTTCGTTGGCTAAGCCACCCAGTCCATGGTATTTTGTCACAGCAGCCCAAACTGACTAAGACACACTTCAACCGCCAGACAGAGTCCAAATTCATTTTCCTAAGTGAATTTGGCCTGCTTTGGCCTCATTCTAATTTCTCCTCTATGTTCCCTTCCAGCAGCTTCCTGCCCTTACCTCTCCACTGGGGTCACATTTGGTGTATACACTCAAAACTGTTGAAAGCATCATTTGCAGTTTCCCTCACGTAGCATGTTGAATACACGCCTCCATGTGCGGTCTGCCTTTGGAGATGAACCCTTTTTTCTCTCATTCATTTGGTGCAATCTGCTCACCCTTTGAGACTGAAGAGTTACCTTATTTGTAAAAACGACCTCGGCCTCTCCTCGCAGCCCAGCCTCCACTGATCATTCTCCCCATCATTACTGACCTACACCCTTACATGCATTTTCACATTTTTCTCACTGTAATGTAACTCTGCCACTTTGCCAGCCTTGAGGGAAAGAAGCATGTCTTTTCCACCTTTGTATTACTTTCAAGATACCCAGTAAATCTGGGGTTGAGTGAAGGAAGTAGGAAAACCAGTAAGAACAGAGCAATGGACTAGCATGTTTTCTAGCAGAGACCCTAACAAAGCATGGACTTACATAGATGGTGGGAAAGGAAAAAACGTATTTGGCCTTTAAAGTCCCATTAACATAATTTTCAATGATATTTGCATGACAATTATACTTCACAAGTATTTCAACACTGCCGTCTTCTGCACAGGTTTGTTTGGGTTCTGGTGACATATTCCAAAGAGCAAGGCAGTGGGGTAAGTGCAAACATAACAGGGTCTGCTGTGTAACAGGAGGTAGCTGTGCTGCTACTGTCCCCACCAGACGGTGACTCCTGCAGTGTAGACACCGCTGGCTGGAGGCTCCGAATGCTGATACTGTGGGAATGTTTGCTACAGGCCAACTCAGCCCCCTTGTGAGACAGGATGTGTGGAACTGCTACATGAATTAACACAATCTGCACATCCTCCCTGATTTAGACAAACATGAGTGTTCCACAGAAGTAATAGAATTTTAAGTCTAGTGTTACAAAATTATTTATTGACAGTATATTCTCCATTGTGTAACTTGTCTTAAAAATACAATACACTTTAGGGGCACCCCAGTGGCTCAGTTGGTTAAGCGTCCAACTTCGGCTCAGGTCATGATCTCATAGTTCATGAGTTTGAGCCCCACATCAGACTTTGTGCTGACAGCTCAGAGCCTGGAGCCAGTTTTTGGATTGTGTGTCTCCCTCTCTCTCTCTGCCCCTCCCTGGCTCTCACTGTCTCTCTCTCAAAAATAAATAAACATTTTTAAAAAATTTTTAATGCAACACACTGTGAATACAATGTATGTGAATATATTTATAATAATTCTTCCTTAAATTTAATTTTTTAAAAAACCACAGGGAAAGCTCATACCAGTTCAACAAAATGCAATAATAAATTACCTTAAGACGAATTCAGTCCTAAGATTTTCGTCCCATCTTAGGCTGCTTTGCAGAGAGCACATAACAGGGCCATGTCCCCATCCCTCCTGGACATCAATTTTATTGCCCCTTAGAAGTCACTTGCTCAGGATATAATTTATAAGAGCTTTTCACAAAATAGTGTTACTACCCTAAGTGAGGTCAAAGCAGACTTTTAAGTAGATAATTTGAAAAAAAGAAAGTGATGAATATTTCAACAAAGGATGCAGACTTTTATGAATCCTCACTGGGAAGCAACTGAAATGCCTCAACCACCTCAGCCGAAGGTAAAGGCAGACCTAGAAAACATCCCCTCTTCTGTAACACAACGCTCCACTACTTAGAACAGGGGAGACCTTTCGGCCCAATGATGATGCCACCTTCAACAAGACTGCTGAGTTCCTTCCAAGAATAACTGAAGCAATTAGACACAGACTTGGAACTTCAGGTTTGAAATCTTTTTATTTGCCTGGTGCTTACTAAACATGGTATTCGGAAAGCTACTATCCACCTCTCACCTGACAAAAGACTAGTGAGAAGTAATGAGTAGATCAAACACGAAGACGTCCCTAAGTTTCCCCACCACCAAGGTGTATGTTACACAGACTCTATCATTATTGAGAAACCTTAAAATTTGCCATGTGGATAAAGATCTAGCAGTCCAAGGGGCAAAAACACAACGGCCTCAACACTTGAAAATAAGATTATGCCTCTTTACCCTAAATTCACATACCCCACTGTCCACTGTCTCACTGAATCACACAACTGAAACGCAATTCCATTTCCATGAGAAGGGGACTGGTTAAATAAATTATTCTATTACTTTAAATGCCACTTATTTTTATCTTTATTTTATGTCTATAAAGTAGATTCCTATAGTGGAAATTTGGCTGATGTTTTAAAAAAAACGATCCAATTCTCAATTTACTGATATGGATTTCTGAAATTGAAATACAATTATAATTAAGTGAAAAAAGAAACTTCATAACAATTATAAAGTATCATTTGATTCTATAAAATACCAATACATATGCTTATGTATTCATCACAAACTACAAATAGAAAGAGAGCAGGGTTCATTTGTGTAGATACGTGCAAACACCTGGGAAACTGCACTTCAAACTGTTAAAAGTGACTATCTCTACAAGTCTCAGAAGAACAGGCACCAATGTACATTCTACATCACTCATCTCAACTGCGCCATTTTGACGAACTTGGACCACTTTTATTATAATGTTTTTTTTTTTAATAAGAGTGTCCTAACTCAATCACAGCAAGTTCCTCACGCACCATCAAAGCCTCCAGGTTGCACTCCCCCAGGGCACAGCACCCCACGTGCATCGTATTTATGTGCGCGTCACTCACAGTGTGCCACATGAGATCTCCAGGAAGAGAGGAGAGGCACCTGCACACACACTCCAGAGATTTCTGAAGTGGGGACACAGGTCTACTGAGAGGGCCATTATGCCGTATGAGGTCACTGATAACATGATCCAGAGAAGGCCCACCAAAAGAATAGCCGAAGGTCCAGAACTAAAGGAATACATTGTTTACTTCTGGAATTCTTATTCCTGCTGTAAAGAAGGCAAGTCAGTGCAGCAGTGAAAACAGCCTGTTTGATTCCTGAACCTGGGGACTGAGCACACTGCTTCCCTGTACTTTATTTCACAGCCTGTAAGCTGGGGACATTAATGGGGACATTGCGAGGCGGAAGTGAGTTAGTGCAGAAAAAGTGCTTAGAACAGTTCCTGGAACATAATAAGTGTTCAATAAATATCACTTTTTGATGGTGTTCTTGTCTCTATGCCAGTAGGTGGGGGAAGGGGGTAAAAATGGGCTTCCTGATTGCAGCCACTTTATAAATGTCTCAGACTAGCCAACTTCAGAGAGAAACACTCACATGAGCCCACAGGTCTGGCCTAACATTCTCTAGAGCTAGATGTGCATACCTGGAGGCATATATTAAATATATCAGCAATAACATGTCAAATAATTGTATGATCAGAGATATCTGAATGGAAAGGCTTTTCACCAACAGCAACCTGATGGTTTCTATTTTGATAGGAATATCTCGCCATCAGGAAAATCTTATTTCCAATGGGCAAAGCCTGAACTTGGTAAAAAGAATATAAGAGAGTGGTCATTTAAATTAACTGTAAATACTTTTGGTTTCTTTTACATAGTGATTACCCAGAAAACAGTTGACGTTTGAATCATTAACAAAAACATTATCCGTGAATATATTTTAAGTAATTCATCAATTATAGGAAACAAAGCATTCCTCCATCATGACTGCCTATGAACTTCACTAAGGCTTGATTTAAACTAGTTTTTGATACTGGGGTGCCTGGGTGCCACCACCAGTTGAGCGTCCAACAACCGATTTCAGCCGGGGTCATGATCTCACAGGTGGTGAGATCGAGCCTCACGTCAGGCAAAGCCTGCTTGGGATTCTCTCTCTCCCTCTCTCCCTGCTTCTCTCCATGCACATCCACACTCTCTCTCCCAAAACAAAAAAACTAAAAAACTTTAAAAACTAGTTTTTGATACTTAGTAGACAGTGAAACCACCAAAATCATAAGGATTTTCTAATAGACCTTATTCTCTGGTGAGCTTAGTGGGGTTCCCTAGATATAGGCTCTTTATCATCTGCTGGCTTCCTGGCTGGACTATAATCTAATGCTAACAGAGTTTCAAGGGGAGCGCTGGAGGGAGCGCACAGGCTCAGGGCTCAGTTGAGCTTATGATTCAAGCATCTTCGTGAAGGTTAACATGCTTCTTTGTCCTTTGCATTCATGTTCTGTCCTCTGTTCCCACGGCTACCGTCTCAGTTCAGAACTGCATCTTCTCTAATTTGGACTGCCGTCACGGCCTTCTTTCGGGGATCATTGCTTCGTGGCAGCTACCTCACGACTTCCAGAAACTGACCTCATCTGATTATTTCCAGAAGAGTCTCAGTTCATTACCGGGGGAGTCAAAGCCCTTTGGTATGATGGCCTGCGTTCACCGTTTCTTCTCCATTTCCAGCCACTCCCCTGCACTGTATGCGTCACTGTTTTCAAACACTTCACAAACTTTGGCTCCTTCCTGGTTTTGCTAAAGGGAAACTTCCCTCCTCACCTCCATTCTGGTTTTCTTCTGTCCCCTTGGTCTTCAAGGCTCACGCTGAACGTTGTCTCATTTGCTAAATGTTATCTCCTCTATGAGCTCTTCTGACTTCTGCCCACCAAACTGAATTCAATAAATATTTAATGAGCGTAATGCAAGGTAAGGCCGAGAGATCCTGAGATAAATAACAGCGCTTCCGCCCTGGAGGTTAAATATTTAGCAGATGAGATGGAAACTTTACTCATCATAACAAAACATTATCAACAGGGTGGCTGCAATAGGAACAGAATGGTATGGGGGCAGCTTAACCTTGCCCAAGAGCAAAAGCCACTGCTCTATTCTATGTACAATAGCACTTTGTTCACTTAGTACCTGTATGTTCAATAAATGTGTTTGTATCTCTCTTCCCGCCGAATTACCAGTTTGCTGAAATCAGAAACCATGTGACCCACACCACTATCGTATTCGTTGCCAAAATAAGTAAAATGGAGTTCATTTTGACACTCACTTGTAAAGTCTGTACAGTTAGAGGGGAAAGAATCAAACTTTAACTATACTGCAATGTAAAAATTTTTAAAACAGATTAAAATAATACTCCGTTATCTTTAGTCACATCATGAAGGGGAAAAAAATTACCTGTTAATTAAATCCAAGTGAAAAAGATTACTTTTCCGAGGTATTGAAAGAGAAAAAGAATTTACCTTTCATAGGAAAAATAATTAACTGCAAATAATGAGGATGTTAAGAAAATCAAACTTTTACACACAATGCTTTTCAAGCTACTATAGATTGATTTGACTTTATCATCACATGAAACACAATACAAATTGGTTGTTTTAAGAAATGTATACATGTGAAAGAAAAAGATTTAAATATCAGAGATATTGAGATGTAATTCGAGCCCTTCTAATCATATGCAAAACTGATGTACTCCAACACTCAAATTAAATAGTCAACTGACTTAGCATTTAGATCAGTAGATTGAAGCCTTTCATTCTTGTTGTTGCTAATTTATTTCTTGAGAAAACATACTCTTACTCATTTATTTTTTTTTAAACCCACTCATTTAGGTTGGCATTAATTTCCTCATTTTGCAAGAAAAAGAGACTCTGAGAGAGGGTTAGCAGTTGCCTGCATTTCACATGGTAGGTCAACTGGGAAATCAGAACTAGGAGTCCAGCCTATTCCACGAGATAATAAATATGCAAAGAGCTTTGTAAACTATAAGGAGCTATACAAATGTAGGTTCGTGCAAGCTCGATTAGAATACTGTGTGTTCAAATCTACTTCAACTAAATTGTTACAAAAGATTTTTTCCCATAGCTTGATACTGCCATTAAGATGAATGCATTGCGTTATTCCAAAAGGAAAAACAAAAGGCATTCCGCTGAACGGAAGAAAATATGTAATTTTTAAAAATGTGATGTTTCTGTCATCCGCTTGTGACAGCCACGGGGAGCTCTTTATTTGTCCTGTTGCCATCTTGGATGGGTTGATTGATTTCCTCTCTATCCACCCCCACAAGCTGATAGCTAAGCCTCCTTCCCTCATATTTAACATTAAACAGGGCGAGATTTCCATTTTGCAGGAGAACGGAACTCAGTGTCCCGCAGCGTTCTGACAAGAGTTTCTCAGTGAATCTTTTTGAAGGAAGGTCTTGACTGTGATTTAACTGCCTCTGAATGTCTTAGCCCCAAAACCCTCTCTCCGCTTCCTTGCTCCACCCTGAATGCAGGCAGCGCCAGACAAGCGCGTTGAGATCATTCGGGTCCCCTGGTTCCTGATAGTGAATCTGAAGGAAAAGATGTCTTGGTTACTTTTTTTTTTATTACAGAACAATTGCTCAAGCGCCCCTGGATGTTGCTCTCAGCTGTGCAAACTAGGTGCCGCCAGCGCAAAGGTGCACATCCGTGTGGACGGGATGGCACCGATTTCCTTAGGAAACACTCAAGGGGCCGAGGACAATTGCTGTTGCAAAAGACGTTTCCGGGAGTCAGGCTGAGGTTAAGAGCAATCAGGGAGGCTCTGCCCTGACACGACTTTCACACTGATTTGTTCTTATGGTTTCAAAAATTTTGCAACAGGCCAAAACCTCACGGACTGCTTTTAACCTCAGGAAGCTGCTAGCACGTTCCCAGTCACTCCAGCTGCAGGGTCCTGCTGGAGGCCCCCGGGCTCAGCAGTCTCCCACCGTAGCCCCTCCTCAGTTCCTCAGTGTTTCATGCTTCAGTATGTCTCCTATTTACCACTGCTGAGAAAAAAGGTACGGTGGCAAATGAAGGACTTAATAGGCGTTTCCATATATTGCCAATTAAACCGAGTAATAATTCACTTGTGTGAAAATGAATCTATTGGATTTTAGATTCTGAAGTGGCACAGACAGGCCCGTGACAACAAACTCTAAGCTTGCTTTCGATAAGAGCCCCCCGCCTTAACCCCCACTGGAACCAGCCCCCGCCCCACAATGCCCCTGCTCAGCTTCTCCACAGCTGGTCATCAGCGCACAGCAGATGAGACGCCAGCGCCCATGGGAGATGATCCAGAAGGGACGAGAAGCCCCATGCCCATGAGCAAGCTGCAAGCCTTTTGTTCAGTCACAAAACCTAAGTTTTTAGGTCTGACCTGTTGTCCCAACTGGGGCGTGAGCGAGTCCAGCCCCAAGGAAAAGTGCTCCGTTAAAAATCCACTCAATTCCCACGCTCTGCTTTCTTCTTCCCTTCACACCGCCACTGCCTCCATTCTGGGCATGCATTTCCGTGATCGAAATATTAGACGGGACTGGCCCACGTGCTACGTCATTCTCTGCTCCCGCGGGCCAGGCTGTCACCCGGGGGAACCCA
>PISW01006572.1:0-106279 GCA_004023785.1 Mungos mungo
TGGGGTACCTGTGCTCCTATTCCTCAGCACTTCTTTATCCCTTGGGTAAATCCCTAGCAGTGCTATTGCTGGGTCATAGGGGAGTTCTAAAAAAGCATTTGACAAAATACAACATCCCTTCTTAATAAAAACTCTCGAGAAAGTTGGGATAGAAGGAACTTAATTTAGCCCATTTTAAAGAATACGAGATGACATTTAACCATCAGCAAACCAAGGGTAGGCTCATCAAATCATATTTTCCACAAATCACAAATAAGGCATCTTCGTTCTGGACAGAGTTCACAACAAAACAAACTGATCTCAAAAAAACAGGGATTAGTCTAATAAATACTAATAATAAATACAAAATAAGTAGTACTCATCAGACCCCTTTTCCCTCTACCCATGCCAACAACTGAATTTTGCTGTGTGCATTGTTCTTTTGGCCATCAAAGCACATTAGACACTTTAAGAAAATAATCTTGGTCCAGCACAAATTATAGTTTTTAGAAATCCACTGACCTACCACTGCTATCATAGTAATAGTTACCAATAGCAGAATATGTTAATATGTTATCCCATAGTCAGCTTAAAAGCTAAGAGGAATGCAGGCAACAGGAATCTTTGCAATGAACCAAAGCAAAGAATGCAGGAAGGCCTGAAAAGTTCTGTAAATTGGTAATGAGAGAACTCATAACAAAAGCAAAGCAGATTTAAGACACAAGCGATCTCTATGATCTAGACCATCCTAGGAACAATTCTCCTTCTGTTTTTAGCCAAATAAACAAATCCTGAGAACTGAAGTCTGATAAACTGCATTCTTCTACAGTACATTCTACATCATCCAGCAAATTATTCATTAACACTAGCTGAACAAGTTAAAGAAGCAGAAATAGATATGTTTATTAAAAAAAAAAAAATCCAAGGTCTCTAAAGCAGAAATCTAAATCCTGCCTCTGACTTTTTGGTTGAGACCTAGGCAAGCTACTCAATTTCCTGGCCCTAGGTAACTCTCCTGAAATACAGATGAAACAAATCTACCTAGGATTCTTTATGTATCAGTCAATAAAAATGCTTACAAAATTCTTCAGAAACAAAGCTCTGCGTAAGTGCTTATGAGACAAGTAAATCTATCAAATGCTTTATATACTATAAAAGGTTAAGAAATCTGCCTTTATTATTGAGTCCAAATTTCCTGTAAAGCAGTGGTTTTCAAATATTTTGACTGCAACACACAGTAAGATATATTTTCCATTATACCTCAGAGAATGAAACACAGCTGAGATGCAAATAACATATTTTCATGAAACAATACTAACCTATGTTAATTTCATGCACTCTGAATTTTTTAAAATAAAACTCACTAAACTTGTCACAAACTACTCAACAGATTATGTCCCACAGATTGAAAAACACTATAAAGTGTCTTCAAAAGTCGAAAACGCATATGTTTAAACACAGGACAGCCTTAACACCATAGATATAAACCTGCTATAAATATACCTTACGAATCAGCAATTATCATTGATAAAAGTCTTGGGGAAACTAAAATTACTTGAATCCTCACACAAGACAGGAATTAGTGGTAATACAGTGTCCAGAGGGTGGAGATGGCCTAAAATCAATGCAGGCTACATGGTGAAATATTGGGAAAAAAAACCACGCCAAAATAAACTAAACAAGTAACATAGAAACTGAACTGATACAGGTCTCTTGCCTCAGTCCTGACTGCCAGACAGAAGGGAGTGTATTCCAAAGGGAAAGATGACCAGGGCCTTTTACTACTCTGCTCAAGAAAGACACAGAACATCATTGTGTCCACTTCTAAAAAGTAATGTGATTCTACCCTAGGAAAACAAAGCCCAGAATATCAGTACTGTTCTTACTTGACGGAGGTAGAAAATGCCTTGACCCTGACCCAGTTTCAGAAAGAAGGGAGGGAGGGGGTAAGAAAAAAAGGGAAGAAATTGAGAAACACCGTGGTCCCAAGTGGTCACCAATCTGCTTCTCAGCTCCATTTCTACCTGTATCTGACCACAGATATAGACCCAAACAACGCTTCATTAAAGCTGAAAAAAATTACAACAAAAATTCTACTAATGGCAGAGAATTACAAAGGCCAAAAATGAAGATGAAAAAAAGAGAGTAGTTTAAATTTTGGTATAAAATGGCAGTCGTAGGAGTTCCTGAGTGGCTCAGTCAGTTAATAAGCATCGACTCTTTTTTTTTTAGTTTTTTAATGTTTTATTTATTTTTGATAGAGAGAGAGACAGAGCATGAGAGGGGGAGCGGCAGAGAGAGAAGGAGACAGAATCTGAAGCAGGCTCCAGGCTCTGAGCTAGCTGTCAGCACAGAGCCTGATGCAGGGCTTGAACCCACGAACGTGAGATCTGACCTGAGCCGAAGCCGGAGGCTCAACCGACTGAGCCACCCAGGCGCCCCAATAAGCATCGACTCTTAATCTTGGCTCAGGTCATGATCCTAGGGTGGTGGAATCAAGCCCCATGTTGGGCTCCTCACTGAGTGTAGAGTCTCTCTGTCTCTCTCTCTCTGTCCCTCTCCTCAGCTCATACACACATATTCTCTCTAAAAATTAATTAACTAATTAATTAACAACAATAATAAGATAGTAGTCCTGGGGGGAAAAACAAGTAACTTCTTATATTCATATCTAGTATATTGTGAGAGTTGATTAAATTCTAACAGTAAAGTGGCAACAGGTACTAATGAAAAAAACTAGAATATAGAACTGTGAGCCAGAATGAATCTTAGCAATACAGGATTCATCCTGGGCCTTCCTTTTGTCATCCCAGGATCTGCTGAGGTGTTCTATTCCCACAGCCCTCGTTTTTATTCTAGTCACCTCCCCCTTTCTCTGCAAACCTTCAGTGGCTCCCTGGTGGTCTGGTGGTTAGGATTCGGCACTCTCTCTGCAAACCTTCAGAGCCAAATTTATCAAAAGACTTCTCTCCACTTTCTCATCTCCAGTCACTATTCAATCCCCAGACTTCACCAAAACTTCTCTTGTAAAGGGTACCAAAGATCTTCATGTTACCAAACCGAACGGACACTTTGCAGTCCTAATCTTACTTAACCTTTGCAAGGAACAACTATTGTTTTTAATTGTCCGACATTCATTTCCCCTGCTTAGGTGACAGAATCTACATTATGTTTGGGGATATACTCCTCCCCCACTGGATATATCTTCGGTGAGACTGTAGATTAAGGTGTTCTTTCCTTTGCTGACCAACTGTTGAACACTTGACCCACAAGGAACAAATCAGACCCTTTTCCTCAGAATGTGAATCCTAAAAGAAGTAACAAAGGGCAGAAAACTGCTGCAGTGGCCCATTCATTCCAGCAAAGCTGCTAGCAGCCTCCCCTGGGGCTGCTCAGATTCCTGTCCTTTATAAAGCCAAGGCCTTCATCATTTCCTTTGATCCTAAGAGCTGCCCACATCCTTGTTATAAATTCCTCTTCTGAAGCAAATTGGTTACTTGCAACCAGAGCCGTAACTAGTACAATCCTTTAGAAGCATTGCCTCCTTCTTCAAACCTTACTCTTTGCTTCCAAGATACATGTTCCTCATTTCACTCTTATGTCATTGCCATTCCTCCAGGTTTCTTTGGTAACCTTTTTTTTTTTTAAGTTTATTTATTTACTTTAAAAGAGAGAGAGAGACACACGGAAGGAGAGAGGGAGAGCCAGAGAGAGGAGGGGAGAGAGAGAATCCCAAGCAGGTTCTGCACTGTCAGCATAAAGTCTGATGTAGGTCTCGAGCTCACTGTGAGATCATGACCTGATCCAAAATTGGATGCTTAACTGACTGAGCCACCCAGGCACCTCTCCTTTGGTAACTTCTACACTCCTCCTGCACGCACACTCTAAATATTAATATTCCTCAGGATAGTATTCAGGACCTCTCCTCTTGCTATACTCTTCTCCTAGTATAAACTCATGGCTTTAAACAATAGTCTCCAAATTTTTTTTAAGTTTTTATTTAAACTCCAATTAGGTAACATACAGTATAATATTAGTTTCAGGTATACAATGCAGTGATCCAACACTTCATTACAACACCAAAATTTTTGTTTGTAGCCCAGATATGTCCTCCAAGCTGCAGACCTGCATATACAAATTGCTTACTTAACATCTGTACTTAAGGTTTTAACTTAGCATCTCTAATGTGTCTAAAATGAATTCTCTCTCAAGCCTGTTTCCAATTCGTTTCCTGACAGCCCCACTCACCACAACCCTCACTTAAGACAGGACCACCATGCACCCCATTTAGGAGTCATTTTTATTATTTTCTCTCCTTTGCTCCCAATATCCAGTCCAGCTGCAAGTCCCACTAAGATAAATCCACCCACTTCTATCCACCACCCTATTTCAGGCCACCATTAACGCTTGCCCTAAACTACTGTTAGTGCTACCTAACTGGTTTCTGTGCTTCTACTCTTGCCTTCTATTCTCTTCACAGTAGTAAATACCATTTTAGGGGCACGTGGGTGGCTCAGTCGGTTAAGTGTCCAACTTTGGCTCAGGTTCTGATCTCACAGTGGTGGGTTCAGGCCCTGTGTCCGGCCCTGTGCTGCCAGCTCAAAGCCTGGAGGCTGCTTCAGATTTTGTCTCCCTCTTTCTCTGCCCCTCCCCTGCTCACGCTCTGTCTCTGTCTCTCAAAAATAAATAAAAATGCTTTAAAAATATAAGTCCTCTTATATCACTCACCTGCTTGAAATTCTGTATACAGCTTCCCAATGCACCTACATACAATTCAAACTCCTTATCCTGGCATGTAAGAACCCAGGTGATCCATTCCTGCTCCTCCAACCACACACAAGTCACTCTCCCCTACCTGTTCACCCAGCTCCAGCCACGTTAGTTCCTTCAACACAGTAAGCTCTTTCCGACGTTAGGGATGTGCACACGTCTTTTCTTCTACCTTGGGATGTTTTCACCTCTTCATCAGTTACCTCTTTTTCACTCTTCTGGGCTCTGTTGACCTCTCAACTCATTTATAAAGGCTTTGCCTGATCACCTTATCCAAAGAAGATTCCCCACACTCCCATCTTTGTTCTCTACCTCTGCCGTTTCTAATTCCTTTGCTTTTATATAGTATTCCTTTTTTGGGGGGGCGGGGAGAGTCTGGCTACTCTCCTAAATTGTAAACTTGTAATGCCCAGTTTGCAGTATTCCCCAACGGCCAGAGACCACCGGGGAGACTGAGTCACTCATGCAAAGACAAAGGGCTTTATTACAGGTTCGAACTCAGACTCACAGACTTTTCCAGCGCAGCGGATCTGTGCTGTGAGCCCCGAACAAGGGCTGAGCAGGGTTTTTTATGGGGTTTGGGAAGGGGGAGTTACAAGATGTTTGGTTTAGACTTGTGTCCTTACAAGCTTCATAAACAAGGGCAGGAACTAGTCTGTCTTGTTTACAACTTTACCTTCTACTGCCTAGCACAGTGCCAGGCAAAGTACTATATGTAATTCATAAGGAATTTGGGTCTCCAAGAGTCATTTCTGATACTGTGAAGCTCCAAGGCTGTCTTTACTCTGAGACTAAAGGGCTTCCATACAAGCCTCCCTGCAAGCACTTAGTAGGCGCTGAATAAATACCTGTACAATGAATAAATGACTTGCATATAACACCAAAATATTTGCCTCTATTCTTGACCTCTCTCCAAAACTCCAAACTTTCATTTCTAACTACTTGCTGGGTTTTTCCACATAGATACCCAAACCTAACAATAGATATTTCCAAATAGATATCTCAAACCTAACAATGTCCAAAATCCAGATAATCATCTCCACCACCAAACCTGTTCTTCCTCCTATATTATCCACTTCAATTATTGCCAAATCTTCTTCCCTCTCAGCCATAAATTCTAGGTCTTTAACAATGTCTCTCATCTTCCATATTTAAATAATCCCAGTAGTTCTAATTCCCCCAAATTTATTCCTCCTGTAATGCCCTGTTTAGGCCTCATTATCTTTCAGCTACACTATTAAAACAGACTAGTAACTAACCCCCACCCCTTTTTAAGTTTATTTATTTATTTTTGAGAGAGAGAGAGAGAAAGCAGGGGAGGGGCAGAGAGAGAATCCCAAGTAGTAGGACTCAATCGCACCAAACCTGATATCATGACTTGAGCCGAAACCAAGAGTCAACTCACTGAGCAGCTTAGGTGCCGCAAAATTCACCTTCTCAATCCATCTTTCCACGCAGCCACCCGAATTATCTTTCCAAAACACAGAAATGTTTGATAATCCACTCACTCAAAATTCAGTGCCTCAGAATATTAATCAAATCCCGAAGTATGGCATTTCAAATATTCTACAATCTATCTTCAAATACTGTTTCAGTTACAGCACATCCATATTCCTCAATTAACCCTTCACTCCAACCCACATGGCCTGGCTATTTGAATGGACACACCAGCCTACTTCAGTGCTCAGTATCTTTGCTTGGAATAGTTCTTCAACCAATAATAAACACTCCCTATCCAGTTGTGATTAAATCCTTTACAGACTTCCCCCCCCCCCACCTTTTAAAATGCTTATTTATTTTGAGAGAGAGTGTGTGAGCAGTGGGAAGGGGCAGAGAGAGGAGAGAGACTCCCAAGCAGGCTCCCCACTGACAGCATAGAGCTTAACAAGGGGCTCCATCCCACCAACAGTGAGATCCTGACCTGAGTGAAAATCAAGAGCTTGACGCTTAACTGCTGAGCCACCCAGGCGCCCCTCCTTTCTAGACTTTAATATCCAACTCAAATGCCATCCTCCACTAAGACTCGGATCCCTTCCCTCCAGTGAGAACAAATCTGTCCTTACTGTAGTGTTGTCACAACACACTATTTCACCACATTTTAGCAATGATTCCATCCTGCCTAGGCTGTTAGTTGTCTAAATGTATACCTTTCTCACTGCTTCAAGTCGTTGAATTTATTCCTTCTACTCTCATGAACTTAGTATGATGCTTTTGCACAAACTAAGCATTCAGGAAATATCTGCTGAATAAATAGGTGAGTCTATCTACAGAGAAAGAAAAAAAGCTAGAGATTAAATAACTTGCCAAAAATCAGACATCTACTTTTTAAATATCAGAACCTAAATCTTCTGTTTAGCTGACTTTACCCTGTCCATACTAAGGAAGATAAGACAGGTGAAATTTTTCACCACCTTAACAACAAAATGCCACTATTTCAAAATGTTTCTTTTATTCACTTCGCAAATATGTTGCACTGACCCATGAGCCAAAGTGAGTAAGTACAAATTCTTAAGTTCGAAGTTAGTAATGTTTAACTTCCAAACGGTGCCTAAATGCATGTCAAAGCCTCATGAGCAAGTGGGATAAACTTTAATAGACGAACTGCATTCTTTTCTCTGAAAAAAACGTCAGAGGAGAAATTGAACCTGCGAATGCCTACAGGACTGTAAACACCCACAGCCCACAGCCTCGCCCTGAAATGACAAGCGAGGAAGCAGCTAGCGGCCAAAGCCCCTCAGAGCCTGCAGCCTTCCTTCTAGACCCAGAAAGTAAGTGGACGTAGGAAAGAAAAGGTAGCTCTGGGCAGAAATCCCGAAGGCAGAGTCTTCTCGGCATCCTTTTTAACCCACCGCAAGGGCCTCCGTGTAAGGCCCCGAAGCCCGCGGGCAGGGCCCGGTTGCGGGCTCAGTCCAGGAGCCCCCGCCCTGGGGACTCGCTGACTCCAGCTTTCTCGGGACTGTCTTCTTCCCAAGCCCCGGCCCCCAAAACCAAGCAAAGGAAACGAAATATCGGCCCCAAAACGCCTCGAGAGGAAGGGCCGAGGCCGTAGGGCTTCAGACCGGCCGCTCCCGGGGCCGCCAGATAAGGGAGGGGTGTCCAAGGGGGGCGGTTTCCCTGTCCTCTCAGGAGTCGAACTCGGCCCGAGCCCTCGAGGGACCGGTACTGGCTCCCTCCCTCGCGGAGACCACCTAGCTGCGCGGGTGTGGCCTGGCGCAGCCCGGAGCTCACCTTGCAGTCCTGGGCAGCCGGCTAGCCGTCAGTCGGTCCCGAATTCCGTCCACACACAGCGTCTTCCGGCTCCCGCCGGAAGCAGCGGCAGCGCGGGACAGGAAGTTTGGCCGGCCCCCAACGCTCACACCCACTCGTCCGCCCCAGGTTGGACTGCGGCCCCCACCTCTAGGGGGTCCCCTCCGAAGCGTGGATGGCGGGCGGGGGCCGGGCTGTCCGCGCAGGGCTGCGCCCCTAGACGCATGGAGCTGGGGTCTCTCGCCTCCTATTCATTCCCGACCTTGGGGCCCCGTGGTCTACAAAACCCGAGAAACGGGGTCAGTTCGTGCCAGTCGTGACGTCACTGCTTCCTTGCAGCAGCAGAAAGGGTAGTTTTTCCTGTCAGCTGAGATCAGAACTAGTTACGACCGAGGCCAGCGAGGAAGAAAGCCCTACTTAAATATTTATAAAAGTTCTCCGTGAAGAGGACCTCAAAGCTTCACTGCCTGAGAAGGGAACTTGCAGAATCAGGTTCTGTACTGCATACGGGACAGGGTAAGAATGGAGACTAAGGAGTGTAACTTTTCTTGTAATATGAATTCCCCAGAGTCTAGGTTCCCTTTATTAGAATGGAAAGAGCTCTCGCATATGCACACCGGGGACTAGAACACTTCAGTTCCAGGCTGGATGCCACCACTAGTTAGAGCGTTATGCGGTTGACAGACTTTGAAATTACAGATTTTTGTAATTTTGCTGCGTGCCAAAGGACGAGGAACTCAGTTAAGGTCGTGGCAGTGGGAACTAAAGGAGTTCTATAAGAAGGGCATTTTCAAGGTTAAACACAGCCTTGATTTGACGTCAGGCATCTGAATGGGTGAGGAAGTAGTTTGCGTGCACAAACGATGGTGATTTAAAAACAAAGCAGAAACACATAAGAAGAAGGTAATTCCCCGTTAGATAAACAGATTTTATCCCAGGTGTCAAAAGGATATTTTACTTGGAGATCCCCAGCTCAAGTAAAAGGTTAGAAATAGAGGTGTAGACTTGGGAGCTATCAACATACAGACCTTTCTGGAGATGAAATGTTCCAGGAAAGATATATAAGTAAAAAAAGAGAACACCGAGGACAACTGGAGTGATTGATTACTAACACAATTTCAATCTACTTTCTACAAATGTTACAGACAAAAGTATACTGCAAGGCGTACAGAGGTGACCATAAACTAGAACACTTAGAAAAATATCCTCAATTTTATTGTTGTAAATGGTTGATTGAATTAATGAAACAAAGCCTCTTATTTAGAGGTTCATTAATAGATCTTGAACATTCATGTTTTCAACCATTTGTTAATTTGTTTAGACAGTCCTGTCATATTCTTTGCTAAAACGGTCTTTGCTGTCTTAATCTTCCTAATTACCTAAAACTTCAAGTGATGTTTATATCTATTTGCCCTCAAAAATCTTTACACTATGTGACAGTGTGTGCCTGCTAACCTAAAACCGTTTTTATCAATATATGAGTTTGTAAGACTATACAGTAAACTATTTAGCAGAACACAAATAGATCCTGCTCTGTAGTAAACTAGTGTCTCCATCGACCTAACTGATCTCAGTTATTGATCTTCCCAACACAAAGCCTCTGCTCTCCTATCCTAAAAACTGCCCCACAAGCCCTGAATTCCCCCAAAACCCCTACACACACCCTACCATCTCCATCTCCATAGGGACAGGCCATCCCTATTCTATCCTTACACCAAGTTACAGTTCGAGAATTATGTAAAGCATTTCCAGGGCAACATATATTTACAATGTGTCTTCTGAAGCATTCTATTTCTTTTTTCTTTTTGAGAGAAAGAGAGGGAGACAATCCCAAACAGGTTCCATGCTATCAGCGCACAAAGCCTGACACAGGGTGAGGTCCTGTTGACTTCCATCTATTACTGTAAATACTCATGTCGGATACAGAGAACATATATAATATTGAAGATAAAGGAAAAAATATCCATTTAGAAAATATTGCCTATGATCACATTCAAATTAAAAGTTATCTGTACTTGGGGTGCCTGCGGGGCTCAGTCAGTTAAGCGTTGACTTCAGCTCAAGTCATGATCTCCTGGTTTATGGGTTTGAGCCCCATGTCAGGCTCTGTGCTGACAGCTCAGAGCCTGGAGCCTGCTTTGGATTCTGTGTCCCCCCCCCCCAACCCCTCCCCACTCACCCTCTGTATCTATCTCTCAAAAATCAACATTAAAAAAAAAGAAAGCTATCTGTACTCTAAGATTTTTTTATAAATTTCTTAAAAATCTTTGAGCAAAATGGAAAGAAATCTGTGTATTTCCTTGATGAAACTGCTTATTCATATTACAAAGAGGTTTCTTCTGAAATGCAAACTATCTGCTTTCCAATGTTACCTCCTGTCATCATGGACTGGAATGCAACTAGAAAGAAAAAATATAGGTTATATGAAAACCTAAATGTCACTATCATACATGTTTATCAATAGACCAAACAAAGCCAATTAATTTGAATAATTTATTTGATGATTTTAATATTAACTATAGAAGGAAATTCTCATGAAAAGAACCTAGAGTAAAATATTGGCAAAGCCATTAAACTAATTCAATTTACATCTTAAAAATGTGTTTTTACCCAACCTAGAAATTAATTGGTATCTACCTCAGTGTTCACTGTTTACAGAATCTGAAGACTAGAAGCAAATAAGTATATGAGGATAAAAGGCCAGCAAACAATTTTTCAATTACTATTAAAAATAACAGAAATCTAACCATAAAATTTTACTAAGTAAAATAAATGTCTGTTATGCCAGGAAAATGAGTAAAATTTATAGTTCTGTTTAGTAAACATATTGATCAAATGTATTAAATATTTTTCTCCTAAGAAGGTAAAGAAAAATCAGTTTGATCTAATCTCTTTCATTTGAAACAGACAAAAGAATGTTGAAATCTGTGTATGTTAGAAAAAAAAACCCTAAATATTGAAAATCTGTTTAATATAATCTTATGATGCCTTAGAACCATTCAATCTGAAAGAGTTACTTAGAAGCTAAATGACTTTCATGATACATTTGTTTCATAACTTGTTTCACAATCAAAGAAACATTTATTTGATGACTTGAAATGTGAAAACAATACTTTCTTAAATACCACTAAGCTAAATTTTAATGGAGTTTGATTAATCTATTTAAGTAAATATGCAGGATGGTTTCACAGGAAAGAAATAAATGATTTAAAAAGAAAAAACCCCAGAGAAATAGAATTAAAGGAAAAAAGGGAATCTTTGTGCTAAGCTCATGCATACAATAAATAAACCTACATTCTTCTTACCTCCCATGTTTTCCAATCCATTTATCACAGTCTCTTTAATCTGTAAATCAAAATAACCATAGTATTCTTTAGACTTCAGCATGTCTGTTTACAGTTGACCAATTAAATGACACAGGCTTGAACTGTGCAGCTCTGTTTATACACAGATTTTTTTTTCAATAAATACAGTACTGTAAATGTGTTTTCCTTGTAACTTTCTTAATAACATTTTCTTTAGCTTACTTTAATTGTAAGAATACAGTATAAATTATACATATTATAAACAATATACAATGTAACATACAAAATATGTGTTAGTCAACTGTTTATGTTATCAGTGAGGCTGCTGGTCAATAGTAGGCCACAAGTAGTGTTGGGGGAGTCAAAAGATATATGGGGATTTTCAACTGCATGGAGGGTCAGAGTGTCAGCACCCTAAAGCTCCGAGGTGTTCAAGGTCAACTACAATATTCTTCATTTTGGCAAAGGGCAGCAATACTATATGGCACTTTCTGTCTAAAAACAGATATTCTTCATTTCATGGATGTAGCACAGAAAAGTTTCCTACTGAATGATTTTTTAAAATAAAGTCTTAAAGGGATGCCTAGGTGGCTCAGTCGGTTAAGCATCCAGCTTCGGCTCAGGTCATGATCTCACGGTTCGTGGGTTCGAGCCCTGCCTCGGGCTCTGTGCTGACAGCTAGCTCAGAGCCTGGAGCCTGCTTCAGGTTCTGCATCTCCCTCCCTCTCTGACCCTCCCCTGCTCACACTCTCTCTGTCTCTCAAAAATAAAAACATTAAAAAAAATTTTTTTACTCTATAACGTCTTTTCAGAAAGCAAAGTATATAAACATAAGCACACACACATATAATTTTTGCCGATATAATTTGCAAGTTTCAAGAACATCCCAGGTCAGGGTCTCTGGACCCCAGATGAATAACTCCTGATTTTCAGCCAGCAACCAAGAGATAGATCAGGCTATCAGGGAAGGCAGGAAAGAAGTGGTGGTGAGGTAGGGGGAACAAGGAGGTGCCTAAAAGATTTTTGAGAGGAAGCACAGCTTCTAGAGGCACCTGGGTGGTCCTATTGGTTAAGCTACCAACTCTGTCTCAGATCATTACCCCACTGTGCATGAGTTCAAGCCCCATATCAGGTTCTCTGCCGTCAGTATGGACCCCACTTCAGATCCTCTGTCCCCCTCTCTCTCTACCCCTCCCTCACTGGTTCTCTCTCTCTCTCTCAAAATAAATAAATAAACTTTAAAAAAAAATGAAAGAAAAAAAGCACAGCTTCTAACACACAGTAGCATTCCATAAATGTTTGTTAAATTAATGAATATTAAAATTTGATTTAAAAAAACACCTATTATAATCTAAGAAAAGTAAATGTTAATAAAATTTTAGATAAAGCAACTGACAGGAGAGGATTTCTCAATCAGGAAGTTATAATCACCTGAGAGTAAACTTAATTTACAATATCCAGTACAATTTTGTAGGAATTCCTATTACAAAGCTAATATGTCCGCTATAATAAGTTCAAATAATACAAAAGTATATCAGTATCAATACTGATAAAGAATAGAAGTTCTACCTTTAGCTTTCCTTCTTTAAGCCACTGACTCAGCTGTAGAATGCCAGACTCAAATCTGTCCTTATAGTTTAACACCAGAAATCTTTCTCTGTGGTGGGGAAGAAAAGGATAATGATCAGAGACTATGGAGGGTGAAAGAGTTTAAAATCGAATCATTCCAGAACTCTAATATCTGTTAATCTTTCAAACATCAGGACTTAATCACACAATCAAGTCAGATACAGTTTTAGGTGTAGTTACATGTATAAGTATAGTGGACTTCTCATGTTTTGTCTGCTAGCATTACAACCCTGTTGGTAATTAGCACTGTGATTTTACTTTGTGCATAATATCCCTTCCCCCCTCGCCTGTTACCAAAGCCAGGCCAGTCTGAGCCAGTATCAGCTTTGGGACTCAATGAAACTTGAGAGGAAGAGGGCTGTTCTCTTTTTGCTTGGGTTACTAATTTGGTAAAATATAAGACTAAAGATAACAATTATCCTCTTGCTCTGCTGCAAGTGAAGAGCCTGCAGGGAACAGAGCCAACCCAAAAGAAAGCACAGCCCAAAGGTAGAGAAAAACTTGGTGATGCCACTATGCAAACCTTCTGTCCAGCCAATACTAATACTGGACTGCTCAGAAACATGAGCCAATCAATTTCCTTTGTACTTAAGCCAATGAGTTGAGATTCTATCACTTTGGGGGTAAAATAAGACTTGCAAAAGATTGATTGAACAGATATGATTTTTAGAAAGTTTTTTTGCCAGGGGGTGCTTGGGTGGCTCAGTCTACTAAGTGTCCAACTTCATGTCAGGTCATGATTTTGCAGTTCATGCGTTCAAGCCCTGCAAAGGGCTCCGTACTGACAGCCTGAACAAAAACCTAAATACTGAGAAAAATGTCCATTTTCAAGTTTTATTCAATAAGGAACAATTATAAATGAAGAACACTACATTTCATATACATCTATGATCTTAAAACTCACGAATCTGGTAATAAGGGGAAAAGGGTAGACCGTACCTTGTGATGTTTCTCTCTTTTTGGATTGCTTCTACAGCAGGGGGTAGTGGAGGAGGATAAGGCACATCTTTGTTGTACTGAGAAATTTGACCACACAGGATGATATGGCTATTCCGATTCATCTGTTCAGAAAAAAATCGATGATTATACCCCAAAGTATATGCCTCTCCTATGTTTACTGGTTTTATGGCTGCTTCAGCGAAAGCCTCCTTGACTACTGTATTTAATCCTTTGGTGCCAATTAACTGATTTTGCTTTGAAGATTTACTCCTTATATGTATTTAAGAGTTTTAATTAGCTAGGAAACAAGTCCCTTCCAAAGGAACAGAGGTAAATGAGAGTTTGGTAATGCACAAAAGAATTACACCGGTATCATCATTGTTGTTGCTATTTCCTTGGATTTAAATAATTTAACCTCAATTGCAAATAAATATAAGAAAGGGCAATGCCATGTCAATAGCTAATGTTGGTATTTTATAATACTGTCAATAAAAATATGTAAATAACCATAGTCTATGAAAATCCTTTCCCTACCCAAAGTCAGAAGCCATGGCTGTGAGTGAGTTAGTGGATGAGGAATGAGGTCAAAATTTCACCACTTGTACAACTGTAATTTTTTTTTAATATTTTATTTTTAAGTAATCTCTACACCTAATGTGGGGCTAGAACTCACAACCCCAAAATCAAGAGTCACATGCCCAATCAACCAAGCCAGCTAGGCACATCCCCGTACAACTGTAGTTTTTGGTAAAAATAAATTGCAGGTGAAAAATATAATATTGCTATCAAAAAACTGAAATTGATGCTCATATGTTAATCCGCAAACAAATGGAAGTAGTTGTCAGCAAGCTCTGCTGTATCAATTACAATACGGATCATTATGTAATTTCTCACAATAAACCCTACAGTTTTACTCAGTATATGGTAAAAACACATCAAATAAAATATAGTATTCAAGTTTGTAACAAAATGGCAAACAACCTGACTTATCACTGTATCGCTGATGTCACCACCAACATTGTCAAAGTAAACATCCACTCCAGCTGGACATAATTCACGGAGCTGTTCTGCCACATTCCCCTTTTTATAATTAATGGCGGCATCAAAGCCCAATTCTGAGGTCAGAAGGAGGCACTTTTCCTGTGTTCCACAAATTCCCACCACTCTGGAACAACCCATCAAATGGCCAATCTAGGGGGGAAATTTTTAAAAATTAAACAATTTTCTACTGACACATCCAAGTAAAAATGTGAAAGTATAGAAGATAATACAAGTATATGAGAGTGTTCATCACAATTTAGGTTAGATTACAGGGCTTCTGGCTTATAGTAATTTGAAACCAAAAGAATTGAGACCAGATATTAATGCCACTGCTAAAGAAGAAATTTAAATTGACTAAAATTAGACTTAGTTTGTTAAAATCTCACAATTTAAAGCTGATTTCATAAAAGAAGCAGTCAGACGCAAAACATCACTATCTTGCAATTCATTATTTTTCGGGCCTATGAGGAACTAAAATCAGTACTATGATAAAGCATTTTGTTTCCATACTTATAAAAAACTGCTATTCATAAAACAATATACTTTAAAATTCTATCATAATCTTTACTGTATTTCTAAAACCCAGTAAGTGCTTTCTTATTTGAAGATTCATGTTAAATATATGGAGTTTGGCTTTTAATTCATGGAATTCCAGACAGGTACTCTATGGGTTTCTTCCTTATATTTATTAGAGCAATGTGCTAGCATTTACCATGTCTATTTCTGGTTAACAGAGAACAAGATACAAAAATCTACAACATTTTTCATATTGTTATGAAGAGAGTCTAAGCAGGTATAACATTTCTACCAGAAATATATAAAATAATACTATAAATTTGTTCAATTTTATATTTTAAATTATATACATGCATTCCAGAAATGCAATTTTTTAGAAAATCAAATAATTCTCAGCAAGTTTACCTGCCCGGCCAAGGATCCACAAGCACCAGCAGCCCCACTAACAACCATCGTCTGGTTAGATCCAGCAGTTATATGACCTTTTTCCTGTATCCCAATCAAGGAAGTCAAACCAGGCATACCGATAGCTCCAAGAAAGTATGAAAGGTGTCCATTCACAAGTTGTGGGTCTACCTAAAATAAAACATATAACTTTAAAAAAATATTAGAAATTCCTACTTTAAGTCAACAAGGTAGCGAAAAACCTGCTATGGATTGAGTTGTGTTCCCCTAGATTCTTACGTTGATGACCTACCCCTTAATATAACTATTTTTGGAGAAAGGGCCTTTAAGGAGATAATTATAGTTAAATGAGGTCATAAGGGAGGGGCCCTAATCCAACAGAACTTGTGTCCTTATGAAAAGGAAAAGACACCAGAGCTCTTTCTCTGCACATGCACAAAGGAAAGGCTGAATGCCCTGTGAAGACACAGCAAAAAGGCAGCCAACTGCAAGTCAGGAAGAGAGGCTTCACTACAAACCAAATTTTCCCACATGTAGATCTCAGACTTTTAGCCTCCAAAACTGTGAGAAAATAAATTTCTGTCATTTAAGCCACCCGGTTTATGGTATTTTGTAATGGCATTCCAAGCAGACTTTAAGACAACACAATATCGTTTCTAGAACAGTGAACCACTCTTCAGTCTTGTTAAAATGCTATAATTTACTTGTACAAAGTAAAAAACAAATGAGTTTTATTCTCTTCATAGTAAAAAAACTTTAAAGAATTCTACATGAAAGACACTAACCATTCTTTCTTTTTTTTTTCTCTAACCATTCTTTCTTATCAATGCCCCCAAGTATATTAAAAAAAGAAAAAAGTAGAAGAAAAAACACGTAAGGGGAAAATACTAGGCAAAGTAGGAAAGTTTTAAAATCTCTGAGCAATTCCAGGAGCACCTGGGTGGCTCAGTCATTTGGGTTGGGCACCCAGCTCTTGATTTCAGCTCAGTTCATGATCTCATGGTTCATGAGAGCCCTGCTTTGGGCTCTGTGCTGTCAGCGCAGATCCCGCTTGGGATTCTCTCTCTCTCTCTCTCTCTCTCTCTCTCTCTCTCTCCCTCGCTTGCTCGCTCTCTCAAAAATAAATAAATAATCTTTTTTTAAAAAAGAAGATTCGGGGGCGCCTGGGTGGCTTGGTCGGTTAAGCCTCCGGCTTTGGCTCAGGTCAGATCTCACGTTCATGGGTTTGAGCCCCGCATCAGGCTCTGTGCTTACAGCTAGCTCGGAGCCTGGAGCCTGCTTCCGGTTCTGTGTCTCCTTCTCTCTCTGACCCTCCCCTTCTCATGCTCTGTCTCTCTCTGTATCAAAAATAAATAAATTAAAAAAAAAAAAGAAGATTCGCCACCTTAATTTGATTTGTAATTAAATGCCATAAACAAACTGCCAGTTTGTATTCAGCAGTCTTAACTGGCTATCAGATCTAGCGTGTACATAAAGGCAATCAAGATATTAAAGTCAACAATACTCAGTAAGGTCTACAGGACACAAAAATACTTCATGTAGGTAATAGTTATTTATTAGTAAAGCCAATATAAAAACTTTGGGAGACAGGTTTGTATTTAGCAAATATCCTTTCTCCATCCCTTCTGAATTCCTCTCCCTCATTTCTAATCCCTGTGCCTAAAGCATGTTGAAGCTCTCCCCAACTGCCCCATTTCCCTCGAAAGCATGACAGGGAAAGCCAGAAACTGAATGTTTCTTCCTGCTAAGAAGTTTCTTGTTAAATATGTTTTACTGGTATCATTAAGTTGAAAATTATTGTATCACATCTCCCACATGTCATTTGTATCTTAACAGTCACCTTTACTGATTATAAGCATTTGTAATAATAGGGCCGCCCAGGTGGCTCAGTGAGTTAGGCATCCGATTCTTGATTTCAGCTCATGTCATGTCATGGTTCATGAGATCTCTCTGCCTCGCCCCACTTGCACTCTCATTCTCTGTCTCTCTCAAAATAAATAAATAAACTTAAAACAACAACAAAAAAAGAATTTTTAGTAATAAAAAATACTAAAATTTTATAAAGCTTTTTAGAAAGTTCTTAGTCATATTTATCATAGCATTTAATTTACATACTCATTTGTAAGACAGCTACTATTTTCTTTTTAAATTAAAAAAATTTTTTAATGTTTTTTAATTTACTTGGTGGGGGGAGGGGAAGGGAGAGAGAAGGAGACACAAAATCTCCTAAGAGACAGCTACTATTTTGATCTTGCACATGAGGAAACTAAGGTTCGGAGACATAAAGTAACTTCCTTGATGACATAAATTGGGTTGAATTACATAAAGCTGCCAGGTTTTATAGGTCAAAACAGAGAAGTATGGGTAATTTCACATAATTCAACAGCAGACATTGAACTCAGAACTTTTGATACAAAATGGAATTTTAAGCACAAACCAAATTATTTTAAGTCAAGCAGCTATTTCTCAGGAAACTTTAAAACATACAACGAACTATAAGGGGACTCTGGTCCCCTTGGTAGAAATTATTTTTTTGATGCTTATATAATTCATGCTTTATTTTATATATGTAAAATTCAAGAAATAAATATGTAAAACAACATTATTCACTGATAATCTAAGAATTGTCATACACAGTTACAGCCAACAGTGAAAAAGAAACAAAGGTTTTCCACATTTTAGCTGCTATCTAAAAGAAAATGTATGCTTTTATTTTTTTTCCCTTGATAACGAACTGAACTGAATGCCAAATGCACCAACTAAGATTTACAGGTAGGGGAAGACCCAGATAATAAAAGCTTAGATTGTGAGTAACTTGTTCTGCGAGTGTTCCACAAGACAAGCAAATTTCTAATAAATTTTAACTTGATAAATGAGCATGTCTTGCAATATGAGTGGTATATGACGTCAAATGTCACATGATCACAACTGAGCCAATGATTCTTGAAATCTGCTTTGATACACGAGTGCTATGGATAACATGCATGTTTCTGGAACAAATTATGCTCACAAACCAAGGTTTTACTATACTGTATGTTATACATCACCTTTTCAAGGCTGGTTCCATCCAGAATAACCTTGGTTTGCCAGGGCCAATAAAAAGAAGTCACAAAATCGCCTTTAGTGAAATGCATGTGTTTGCTTTCTTCTACAATCCCAATACCTCCACCATCAACCACTTGACACAGCTGCCAAGGTGTTATGTAATCAGTGCCAGTGTCTTCGTTCATTCTGCAACGCTAAAAACAGAAAAATGTTGATGAGGATAATTCTGCCTGATAATACTGTCCAGCTTATTAATTTATCTGGTGACTACAAGAAAGGTATGTAGTCAGTAATGTTAAGTGTTATACAAATTAAATTTATCTTAATTTCTATCTTCTTTTCTGTTATTCTTTATCCTTGAAAAAATGTATCCCCTCGCTAACAAGTAAAGAAGTACAATTGGAGGGGTCCCTGGGTGGCTTAGATGTTAAGTATCCACTTGGTTCAGGTCATTATCTCAAGGTCCATAGGTTCAAGCCCCGCATCAGGCTCCGTGCTGACAGATCAGAGCCTGGAGCTTGCTTCAGATTGTCTCCCTCTCTTTCTCTGTCCTTCCCCTGCTTGTACTCTCTCAAAAAATAAATATTTAAAAAAAATTATTATTTTTTTTTACTTTTTTTAACAATTATTCATTTTTGAGAGAAGAGAGACTGAACATGAGTGGGGGAAGGGCAGAGAGAGACAGAGACCCAGAATCTGAAGCAGGATCCAGGCTCCAAACTGTCCGTACAGATCCCAAAACAGGGCTGGAACTAACTGACAGTGAGATCATGACCTGAGATGAAGTCAGATGCTTAACCAACTGAGCCACCCAGGTGCCCCTCAAGTCCCCAAATTTTTAAAAATAAATTAAAAAAAAAAAGAAGTACAATTAAAAAAGGAATTTAAGTATGGTCTAATATTAGATTGTGGTAATAGTTAAACAACTTTGTAAAGAGACTAAGAACCACTGAATTGTACACTTCATTTTTTGAAAATTTATTTATTTAGTAATCTGTACATGCAACCTGTGGCTCAAACTCATGACTCCAAGATCAAGAGTCATTTGCTCTTTTTGGGGCACCTGGGTGGCTCAGTCAGTTAAGTGTCCAACTGCAGCTTGGGTCATGGATCACCTCATAGTTCATGGGTTCAAGCCCTGAATGGGCTCTCTGCTGTAGAGCCCACTTAGGATCCTCTGTCTCCCTCTCTCTCTGCCCCTACCCCACTCATGTGCACGAACACACTCTCTCTCTCAAAAATAAACAAACATTAAAAAAAAAAAAAAGAGTCATATGCTCTTCTGATTGAGCCAGCCAGGCACCCCTGAATTATATATACACTTTTAATGTAAAAACTGTATGATATGCAATTATATTTCAACAAAGCTGTTAAATTTTTTAAACAAATTTAATATTACATTATGCTACCAAAAATAATACAACATATTGTGTCAGTGGTTTCAATGGATTGTGGCACATTAGCTACACTTAATATGTTGCTATTATAAAACTGTCAATTTTTTTTTATAGAAAACAAACTACCAACATATAGACTATAATATTATTCATTTCTTTTGGCCTAGCAATTCTGCTTCCCCAATGGAAACAACCCAAAAGAAATGAAACAATTTTTACACAGTTGTTCATCACAACTTCAGGCCAAGTACTACATCATACCCCGCAACTTCAGGTGGATGTCCTCCTTCTACTACAAAGACAAAATGTCACAATGGCACCACATCTTTCCATGGGACTAGAGCTAAAGATTTCTCTGGGAAGCAGTCAAGGCTCACTTCCTCTCTGTGGCTCACTCATGCCCACCCATGAAGGCCAAGACGTAGAGGCCTACGGTGAGGTCCAGGAGATAGAAAAGACAGAAGGCTACTTGACTAAGGGTTCTCGTGTGGGTTCAGTTCACCGGGGTAAACAACCAAACAGGAAATTGAGGCAGAAGCTTCTATGACAATATGCTAACTACACTTCTGCTAGTGTGCCCTTCCCAAGTATTCTTGAAAAGCAAGTACAGCAGCCACTGAATACTGCTGGACCAAGGACCTGACTCTTAAATAAGGCTAACAGAGAAAGTACCAACAGTAATTCTCTATAGGTAAGCAAATGATGTCACACAATAAAATGTTATATAACCACCAAAGTAATATTTGGACTAGCTTATCATATGAAAAAATATGCGTAAAGTCACTTAAAATAAAAACATTATATATACTTTAAGTATAACCATTGAAAATACTATATATACATGGTGATTAAATTGAGTTATGAATTTGGACATGTTCTTTTTATCTTTTTTAAAAACAATGTCTAGTAAAAGCAACCAAAACTACTTTCTTCTCTCCTTTCTTTAATATTTAATAAGCACCATGCCAGTCACTGGAAATACAGCGACAAATAAGACCTCTGTCTTCATTAGTTTACTTTTTATTACAGAAAACATATCTAATAACTACAAAGATAATTCTTCATTACAACTGTGAGAAACACTGAGGATCAAGGTATTGTTTTGAGAAAATATAACAGAAAGGAGAAGTCTGAGGGTTCAAGGTGATTTACCAAAGCAAACCTTTTCAATGCCGGCCTTACGGGGAATAATAGGAATTGGCCAGGTAACAGGAAAGGAGTGAGAGGGAGACAGAGGGACAACACATATAAAGGCTTGTTTGAATTTGTACTCAGGATGTTGTTGTAGTCAGGTACCGAAAAACAATAGACACAGAGACAACTGCCTTGAAAGAAGAGTTTAGAGCACCTGGGTGGCTCAGTTGGTTACTAACCTGACTTCATCTCAGGTCATGATCTCATGGTTTGTGAGTTAGAGCCCTGCTTCAGGTAAGCTTGAGCCCCCCTTCAGGTGAACAGGAGCCCCACTTAAGGTGAGCTTGAGTCCCACATTGAGTGAGTGCACCTTTCTCTCTCTCCTCCTCCTCCTCTCTCTGCCTCTTGTGGGATTCTCTCTCTCTCCTTCTCTGCCCCTCCTCATTTGTGCCCTCTCTTTCAATAAATAAATAAATAAATAAATAAATAAATAGTATTATTAAAAAAAAATAAGAGTTTATTACTTACAATTCTCAAGAGAAGGAACACACACTACCACATAGGGCCACGTGGGGAAGCACTGGAGTTAGGAAGAAAAAACAGCAACAGGAGAGTATGGCCCTGAGTCTTTATTGTAGTTTCAGGAGGAGGAATCCACAGGAGACGGGCAAGACAGGGTAGGGAAACTTGAGTAAGTTTAGGAGTAGACAGTTTGAATAATTTCAGTGGGCTCTGGCTTATAAGGGTGGTCCCTAGTTGTCTGGTACCTGGCCCTGGGGCAATTCAGGGCAGGGAAAATCATGTGTGTGAGTAGGACGAAGGAGGTGGTTGGGGTGTTCCAGGCAAGTTGTTTATCTCTAAAAATATGCTGGGAGGAGCTGTCTCTCCAGGATTAGGAAGGCTCCTGAGATATGAAAGCTTTAAAAAATACAGAAAAGGAAAAACACGATTACTATAAGGCTTGAGCAAAAAGGGCACTGGTGTGTTACACAAGACAGAGGTCCAGTGAGGCCAGCATACAAGAGGAAGAAATAAAGTAGGGTATAATAAGGCTGGGCAGGCAAACGGGGACCAGACTATGTAGCATCTTAGACCATGCCCAGAATGTTAGTCTTTATCTCAAGACTAAAAGAAAGCCATTGGACATAAAGGTGATATGATTAGTTGCTATTATAAAACTACCATTTCTGCCTGCAGTGTGGAAGATGGTCTAAGGGGGCGAAGAGTGTTTGCAAGGATACACCATCAGGAGAGAAAGAACAATGGTGCTTCAGACTGGATACATGTCCTTGAAGTTTACTGAGAAGTAGACTGAAGTGAGATGTACTTAGGAAGTAGGATCCACAGGACCTGAGACTAACAGACAGAATGAATACAGAGAACAAAGAGACATTCTCAAGAAAAACTCAGTGCTTTGTAGCATGAGATGAGTGGACGGAGGATGGAGGATGGATGTTTTTGTTGTTTTGAAGTTGGGGGTGTTTAGAAGTGAAGACCGTGAATCCAAATTCATGTCATAATCTTAACTGTTTCATCATCTTTCCACTCCTAATATCTCTGGGTCATGAATTTTTATCACTGTAAGTCTCTCATAGGGAATTCTGCTGAAAAGAAGTTTGTTCCAACTTAGAGAATTCTGTGAAAAACACATCCTTTCTGCTTGTTTTCAACTATTCCTTTTTGACTGTTCTGTTTCATTTTTAAAACGCTTCTGCGTGCTTAGCAGAGTGGCGCAGCGGAAGGACGCTGGGCCCATAAAACGCTTCTAACTTTGAACCTTGGCTTTATTTTGGTAAATTGTGTTCTCTTAATTTGTTTTGTATTTATTATCCTGGGTTAAATTATATGCTTTACATTTTGTTCACCAGGGCATATGTAATCCTTAGATGCCCTGTCTTATATATTGAAGTGTTTAAGTCTTCAGAAATTGAAACCAGTCATCATCAAGAATTGACTCTGAATACTAAATAGTGCACTGCCATTTTTCTCCTGAATTTGGGGTAATTATTTTCCTCATGTGATTTGCTCAGCACAGTCTAGATGACCTGACTGAGCTTGTCGTGGCTTCCACTGAAAAGTGGGGCATCTTTAGGTCTATGGGAAGTCAAGGACCTAATTTATCCCTCTGTATCGACTCAGAAATGTTGTCTATTCAGAATGTTCCATCTAGACCAATCACCACCTCATTTCCCTAGCCCACAAAAAATTTTTCTTGCTACCCCTGGGAAGAATTTTGAATGAAGTCATCAAATTGTTTTCCATGGTAAGCATAATCAAATATGACTGGTGTCACTGGAAGACAGAGCATGAGTTACACTCCTGGATCAGAGGGAAAAGGAACCTTCCCAAGACTACAACTATCCTGGCAGAAAATGGTACTGTCGATTGGGTCTCCACTGTAATTGAAACCTGAGAGGTAAGCCAGGATTTTCTCTGCCCTACCAAAAGCAGGAGGCAAGCATATGTACAAGAACAGTACTATAGAAAGAGATCATAAATTGCCTATTTGTTTCTTTACCCAACTTTCTACTTTTCACAGACTAATATATAGGAACTTTTTGCATGTCAGTCATCATTATCTTTTATTTCTATTGCAAATTTCTCTAAGTTTGCCATTTATCTTTTGATTTTGTATGTACTGTCTTATTGTGTTTTACAAAATACAATGTTTTTTAAAATAGTTATATTTATCCATCATGTTCTTTCATATTAGCTGGGTTTGCTGTCATTCTTACAGTCTTTCCCCAACATCATTCAATTATTAACCCATGTTTTTTTCTAAAATTTTTTATAGTTTCATTTAAAAAAATTTTTTGTTGCCTGTTAGAATTTACTCTGGTGTAGCGGTTGAGCTAAGAATGTAATTTTTGCCTAAAAGTAGCACATCTGGATTGAATAAACTATCCTGGTTTTCTTTTAACGTTTTATTTTACATAAACAAAGACTCAAAAGAAGCTGTAAAACTAGTACAAAGAACAGAAATTAAGAAATGGACAACAGGAAAACAATACAGAAAATCAACAAAACCAAACATTGGTCTTTGAAAAATTAACAAAATTGACATAGTTTTAGCTAAACTGACCAAGAGAAAAAAAGACAAGACTTAAATTACTAAAACCAGGAATGAAAGAAAGGGCATTACTACCTATCTTTTAGAAATAAAAAATGATTACAAGGAAATACTAAGAATCATATGGCAATAAATTACATAACTTAGATGAAATGGGTAAATTTCCAGAAAGACACAAACTACAAAAGCTGACTCAAGAAGAAATAGAAAATCCTAGTAGACCTGCAACCAATAAATACATTGAATTAGTCATTGAAAGACTCTCCAAAAAGAAAAGCCCAGGCCAGATAGCTTCACTGGTTAATTCTACCAATCTTTGAAAGAAGAAAACCAATTCTTCACAAACTCTTCCAAAAATAGAACAGGAGGTAAAACTTTCCCTACCCATTCTGAGGCCCAAGAGAGTCCTGATACCAAAATCAGGCAAACATATCACAAGGAAACAACAGACCATTAATATAGTCTCACAGCTTTATGGGTGCAAAAAAACCTCAAGAAAATAGTAATAAACTAAATCCAACAACATATCAAAGGAAATATACACCAGGACCAAGTGTCATTTATTCCAAGAACGCAAGACTGATTTAACATCTGAAAACTAATTAATATAATAAGCCATATCCACAGATTAAAAAACAAAAACCACATGATCATCTCAATAGAAGCAGAAAATGCATATGACAAAATCTAAAACTGCTTCTGGGGGGGAGGGAATAATGGGGATTTTATTATTTAATGGGCAGAGTTTCTGTTTAGGATGATGAAAAAGTTCTGGATATAGAAAGTGGTAACAGCTACACAACACTGTGAATGCTCTTAATACCAATAAATTAGGGGTGCCCGGGTGGCTCACTCGGTTGAGCCTCCGACTTCAGCTCAGGTCAGATCTCACGTTCGTGGGTTTGAGCTCCGCGTTGGGCTCTGTGCTGACAGCTAGCTCAGTCTGGAGCCTGCTTCTGGTACTGTGTCTCCTTCTCTCTCTGCCCCTCCCCCTCTCCTGCTCTGTCTCTGTCTGTATCAAAAATAAAATAAAAAACATTAAAAAAAAATACCACTAAATTATACACTTGAAAATGGTTTTTTAAATGGCATGCTGTTAGATATATTTTATCACAATAAAAAAACAAAACAAAACAAAAAAACCTCTTTAGGATAAATACACTCAATAAATCAGAAACCGAACCAGGAATAAGAGGAAATCTCCTGAACCTGATAAAGGGTATCTACATCTCACATCATATTTAATTGCAAAAGATTGAATGCTTTCCCCCTAAGATCAGGAACAAGATAAAGATGTTCACTCTCACTGTACTGATGTTCTAATCAGGCAAGCAAATGAAATAAAAAGCATTCACACAGGAAAAGAAGAAAAAACTAACTTTCTCTTTCTTAATGTTTAATTACTTATGTTGAGAGAGAGAGAGAGAAAGAGAGAGACTGACCACACGCACTAGCAGGGGAGGGGCACAGAGAAATGGAGAGAAAGAGAATCCCAAGCAGGCTCCATGCGGAGGCAGATGTGGGGCTCAAACTCACAACTATGAGATCATGACCTGAGAGGAAATCAAGAGCTGGTCACGTAATCAAGAAAGCCACCCAGGTGCCCCCAAATCTACCAGCCTTTATAGAGACGAAGTCCAAGTGCCTGGGGGCTTCTCAACTGTAGTCCTTGACAGTATCTTTCAATAAATCTTCGTTATCTAAAAATAGCATAAGGGAGTCTGTTCCTTCGAAAAGAAACCAACTAGAATAAAGGTCTTCTACAGAGTCTGCCTTGTAAACTGGACCAACCGGAGAGAATTTCCAAGCCTAATTTACTATCTTACTAATGGGAAGTGATCTGGACATGGGAAAGAATCTGATTAACAACATGTACTGCTATCCTGAAAACATTTCTTCTACAACATTCCTTCATAACACTTGTAAATAAAAACAAAGGCAATCTGTAATTCCCAGGCATCAGGATATAATTTCTCAAATATTTATTAATCATGAGGATTGTACAATGAAATTCAGGTACAAAATAAGAAATATGAAAATAAAATTAACTTTCACCAAGTCACAAAATCCCGATTCTTACCATGTAAGGATCCACAGAAAGATAAAGAGTTCTCACTTGTACTTGTCCTTCATTGATTTTATCTGGTAAATTTACTTCTTCTATTCGAAAATTTTCTGCCACTGGATTACCATTTTTTCCTAAAATATTAAGGAAAATATAAAATCAAAAAATCACTTTCCTATGTAATTATTTCTCCTATTTTAAATGTATCTACTTGGGGTGCCTGGGTGACTCAGTAGGTTAAACCTCCGACTTTAGCTCTGGTCATGATCTCACGTTCGTGGGTTCGAGCCCTGTGTTGGGCTCTGTGCTGACGGCTCAGAGCCTGGAGCCTGCTTCTGATTCTGTGTCTCCCTCTCTCTCTGCACCTCCCTGTCTCATGCTCTGTCTCTCTCTGTATCAAAACTAAATAAAACATTAAAAAAAATTTGTTTAATGTATCTCCTTGTGGGTTTTTTTTAATGTTTATTTTTGAGAGAGACAGACAGAGCACAGGTAGGGGATGGACAGAGAGGGAGGGAGACAAAATCTGAAGCAGGCTCCAGGCTCTGCACTGACAGTAGAGAACCAGAAGCAGGGCTCAAACTCACAAGCCCATGAGATCATGATCTGAGCTGAAGTGTATTTATTGTTCTTTAAAAGGTAACTCTAGGATTCAGAGAACTGAATACCTTTAAATACCTTTAAAATCGCTTCATCTGTTTTAAAATTATAAGCTTTCAAAAAGTAAAAACTCACAGCATTTTTTTAATTGTGAAAATCAAATTAAAAAAAAAGAAAATCAAATTTTACAACATAACAGAAACAGCACTGCTAGAGTCCAGTTCCAACAGGTCCAGGGTTCCCTGAAGGATGGACGGTGTCAGCAAAAGGGGGAGGAAATGAGAGAGACACACGAGTTTCTTTCTGATCGCCAGGAAGGCATCTCTGCACTGACCTGAGAGTCAGCTTTATTTATGGTAAATAATGTATGGGGTACAGCACAGAAGTGGCATTTGCCTTAGACAATGACTTCTGATGACAAATTTCTTTGGCATGTAAAAATGTCCCAGAACATAGATTGGCAGAAGACTCATGCATAATCTTTATCAATAGTGATTGATGTAGGTGATTTAGATGCTTATCATATGGGGGAAGGAAGGTATCTTTAGCATTTAAATACAAGACAATGTTTTCAGCATAGCAAAGGCAAAAGTTAGTTCTTTGTGAGCAGGGGTCAATAGCCTGTTTTCTTGAGGGGAAGAAGAGGTTTCTCAGGAAATGTAATATTTGCTCCCATAATCACAAAAGAAGAAATTCCTATAAATTCCTTCACAGGTGCAATCTGCATATTTTAGGGCCAGATTAAGGGGACAAGTCACTCCCAGAAACCAATTAACAAGGTGCCTTGGGGGGGGTCGGTGCTCAGGCAAAAACAATGGAGTGGGGGTGGATATATCAGTCACCATCTGATGGCAAGAAGCCTTGCACACCTGCCTTACCTCACAAAGAGTTTTCTCAACTTAGTGAGTTCAGAAATGGCTCCCAACACACATCAGCCAAAATAAATAGTTAAGTAAACGTTCCTTCCTTATTTTAAGAAATGGAAACTTGAATGTAATTTTTAAAATTTTCTTAGAGAAAAGAGCCCAAGTGGGAAAGGGGCTAAGATAGAGGGGGAGAGATAAGAGAACCCCAGTAGGCCACGTGATGCCAGTGTAGAGCCCAACGTAGGCTCAAACTCATGATATGTGAAATCATGACCTGAGCAGAAATCAAGAGTTGGATGCTCAGCTGACTGAGCCACCCAGATGCCCCCTCTTGTTTCTGAGAGAGAGAGAGAGCATGTGCACGTGGAGCAGAGGGCGTGAGGAGAATGCCAAGCACTCCACACTCAGCACTGAGCCTGACTCCGGGCTCGACACCATGACCCTGGAATCGTAACCTGAGCTGAAATCAAGATCAGGACAATCAACTGACGGAGCCACCCAGGTGCCCCATCATTTTTTTTCCAAAATAAAATTTATGAGATGACTCTGAATGGACTAGTGTCTTAGAAAAGGTTGATATGGGCCTGTGTCTGTATGTGACAGTGTTACATAGAATGGGACTCAAATGTCCAATTTGCTCAGGGTTTTTTTGATCAAAGTCATTTCCTAAATCCAATTTTAAATAGGTATGTAGCAGAGTCGGAAGCTTCACTTAAATGCCATTTCTCTCCAAATGCGATATACTGAATGATGGAGGAGAGACCCCAGCTTCTCCCCATCTCCCATCAGGGTCAGCTGGCAGGCAGGGGCTGTCCTACTGCTAAGTTCTGCAGGAGGGGCTGCGAGCAGGCTGTAGTCCCTGGGCATCCCCGCTCAGAGCACCAGCATTCAGGCAGGCATAGGCAGGCATCTGTGGACAAGGGACACTGCAAGGTAATGAAAGCAACACCACGGGCGGAGATGGGCTTGAGCTAGAGGGGCCCATGGGATGAATGTAATTTTTTTTTAAAGTCAAGTCTTGGGGCACCTAGCAGGCTCAATTGGTAGAAAATGCAACTCTTGATCTCAGGGTTGTGAATTCAAGCCCCACGTTGGGTATGGAGCCTATTTTAAAATAAATAAAGTCTTGGGGCACCTGGGTGGCTCAGTTAGTTGAGTGACCAATTTCAGCTCAGGTCATGATCTTGCTCATGGGTTCAAGCCCCGCATCAGGCTCTGTGCTGACAGCTCAGAGCCTGGAGCCTGCTTCAGATTCTATGTCTCCCTTTCTCTCTGCCCCTCCCCTGCTCACACTCTGTCTCTCTCTCAAAATGAATAAAATGAAAAAATGTTAAAGTCTTGAAAATTAGGAAACTAGAAAATGTGAAGTATAGAAAGAAAAATTTGTAAGCAGAAAATGTCATGAGTAAAAGTATATTCCTACTCAGTTATGTTTAATGTAAGCAAACCTCCTACTGACTGAGTCATCTAATGTCTAAGGTGAGAAAAGAATGTAAACATTTTAATCTAACATCTCACTTTTCTAAAATGGAAATCAGGGGCGCCTGGGTGGCTCAGTCGGTTAAGCCTCTGACTTCGGCTCAGGTCAGATCTCACGTTCGTGGGTTCGAGCCCCGCGTCAGGCTCTGTGCTGACAGCTAGCTCAGAGCCTGGAGCCTGCTTCCGGTTCTGTGTCTCCCTCTCTCTCTGACCCTCCCCCTCTCATGCTCTGTCTCTCTCTGTATCAAAAATAAATAAAACATTAAAAAAAATTTTAAATGGAAATCAGAAAAGGTAAGTCAGAGGGGAGGTGGGAAGGAAGAATAGGTAAGTGATTTCTTGGAATCACACACTAAGTAAACAGTAAAACCAAGCAGCATGGGCCCAAACCTCTCAGATTATTTCCATACCTAAGTTTCTATGATTCAGGTTAGATGTCAGCACAGACATAGGTAAGTGCTTTCATATAGAACAGAAAGGAAAATTTTAAGAATCAATAATACATACTATGAATAAAAAATAAAAGCCATATATATTTGTAATATAATATTTTTTAAGTTTATCTATTTATTTTGAGAGAGAGAGAGTCCAAGTGGGATGGGGAAGAGGGACGGACACACACACACACACACACACACACACACACACACAGAAAGAGACAGAGACAGAGCAGGCTCCACACTGTCAGCACAGAGCCCAATGCGGGGGCTCGATCTCACAAACTGTGAAATCACAAACTGAGCCAAAATCAAGAGTCAAGATGCTTAAGCAACTGAGCCATCCAGATGCCCCAGGTAATATACATTTTAAATATAATAATAATTCTAAAATACCCTTTTCCTCCAACAAATAGCCTTGATAAGTGATCACTTAAAAAGCTGAATATTATATTGTTTAAAGAGTTTCTTCTAATATCTCTACTAGGGTTAACATCTTCCTACCTTAATTTACCACATTAACTATTACTTTTTGTTCCTTCATTTTCACTAATTATCAAAGACCACAGCTGTTCATTCATCACAGACAAATACATACCAGGTCGAGAATTCAATACCACTCTTTGTATAATCATCACCTTGCTGCACAGTGGTCTCAAGATTTCTGTATAAAGCAACTCCTATAAACAAAAAAGTTTTTAAATCAGAAGTTTTAAAATATTCAACAACTAAAAAAAAGAAAGCACATTTATGATTCTGAACAAGGAGAAGAAAAACCATCTTTGGGATCCTGAAAAGATTATAGTCTTCTGCCAGAGTTGGCCTCACAAAACAAATATGTAAAGAAAGACTAAATCTAATTACAATTTTTGACTAATAGGAACAAGTTCAAAAGACTGAGTAAGGCAAAATATTTTTGGCTTCATAATTCAGGCACATTCACCTTTGTACCATCATGATTAAGGCTCCTACTGTGGCTTCATTAAAAGAAAACATGACATATTCGTCCAGAGTTAGAAGTTAATCTAGTAACAAAATAAAAACACTAGCTGCTTGAGATGTAACCGAAATTTCAACAATTCTCTTATTCATTGGTCAGAATGGAAATTACTTTAATAGTTTTGTTTATATAAAAGTAAAACATCAGTGGTAGCTGGCTCAGTGAGAAGAGCATACAACTCTTGATCTTGGGGTTGTGAGTTTGTGTTCCACATTGGATGGAGAGATTAAAAAAAAAAAAAAGAAAACTTTAAAAAAATGTAAAACATTAAAAGCATTTTTAAATCCTCACCTTACAGGAAACTGTGAAATACAGAATAGCCAAATAAGTAAAGGATCCATTTATTCTGGGTTTACAATCTGAGCTAATGAAAGAAGCAAAATGAAGTTCCAGTGCTGGTACTCTCCGACTTAGGGGGCAAAGCCCAAGCACTACTGTGAGTGTTATGAAAAAAAATTAATTAAAAAAAATATATATCAACTTCATATTTAATGTATGTATCCTTTTTTCAAAGATTTTTAAGTAATCTCCTCACTTAATGGGGGACTGGAACTTACAACCCTGAGATCAAGAGCCACATGCTCCTCTGACTGAGCCAGCCAGACACCCCAAATACATATATACTCTTTTATTTTATTTTATTGTATTTTTAGTAGTACAAATTAATATTTTTTCTTTGATAGTTTAGTGTAAGTTGGTTTCCATATAACGCCCAGTGCTCGTCCCAACAAGTGCCCTCCTCCATGCCCATCACCCCCCATATATATTCTTTTAATCTCCTAACAGTCTTATTAAGTATTATTATTATCCCCATTTTACAAGTGAAGAAACTGAGCCTTTAAGCATTTTCCTAAAGTGGTGGAGTTAAAATTCAAACCCAAGCTGTCTGACCTTCCAGAACCAATCTCTTAACTACTACCTAAAAATTTCCATCCTGTATGCCTGTTTGATTTTTAAGATACTAAGCAAACATTATCTTTTTAAAAATTAATATACTTATTTACCACTTCTGTCTTCTCTCATTAGATATTTAGTTTTGTCATCTTTAGTAACACTGAGAAATCCAAAGGAAAACAATTATATCAACCACTTTTTTTTTGAATTTAAGATTTATTTTTTTATGGTTGAACTGGGTCTTTATTTTTTTATTATTATAGTTTATTGTCAAGTTGGTTTCCATAACACCTGGTGCTCATCCCAACAAGTGCCCTCCTCCATGCCCATCACCCATTTTCCCCTCTCCTCCACTCCCCATCAACCCTCAGTTTGTTCTCAGTATTTAAGTCTCTTATGGTTTGCCTCCCTCCCTCTCCTTATTTTTCCCCTTTCCTTCACCTAATGTCCTCTGTTAAGTTTCTCCTGTTCCACATAGGAATGAAAACATAAGGTATCTGTCTTTCTCTGCCTGACTTTATTTCACTTAGCATAATACCCTCGAGTTCCAACCAGGTTGCTACAAGTGGCCAGATTTCATTCTTTCTCATTGCCTTGTAGTATTTCTTTGTATATATAAACCACATCTTCTTGCTCCATTCGTCAGTTAGGCTCTTTCCATGATTTGGCTACTGTTGAAAGTGTCACTATGAACATTGGGGTACAAGTGCTCCTATGCATCAGCACTCTTGTATCCCTTGGGTAAATTCCTAGCGTACTAGGAGAGTTCTATTGTTAAATTTTTGAGGAACCTCCACACTGTTTTCCAGAGCAGCTCCACCAGTTTACATTCCCAACAACAGTACAGGAGGGTGCCCGTCTCTCCACACCCTTGCCAGCATCTACAGTCTCCTGATTTGTTCATTTTAGCCACTCTGACCAGCATGAGGTGGTATCTCAGTGTGGTTTTGATTTGTATTTCCCTGATGATGAGTGACATTGAGCATTGTTTCATGTTTCTGTTGGCCATCTGGATGTTCTCTTTGGAGAAGTATCTGTTCATGTCTTCTGCCCATTTCTTCACTGGATTATTTGTTTTTCAGGTGTAGAGTTTCCAACCACTTATTTTTTATAACAATTGCAACAGATTTAGCTCTTAGTATCACTTCTAATTTTATATTGGAAAGATTTTATACACCAGCACACTTAGAGATTTGACAACCATCTGTAAAATCCACTTGGTATTTAATAGTCCCTTGCTTTGCATCGCTGGGTAATTTCATTTACCCATGACTCTACTCCTCATCTAGTTTCTAAATTTATAGGATCCTTGAATTCTTCATTTTTTTCTGTATCCTATACAGTACCTGAGTTTTCTATATAGCTCTGATATTTGTATACACCCCCCAAAAAATGTTAAATAATCATCACAGGGTTTTTCCGAAATTTTGATTGCCACAGTAGTTATAATGGAGATAATTTATACAGAACTTTCAGACAGATTCCATTACTAATTCTTTAAAATAAAATCATATAGGTAAGTATATTATTATTCTCATTTTACAGAGGAAGCTGAGGTACAGTTTGTACCCAAGATCATACAGCAGATAAGCAGAAGAGTTGGGACTAAACTATGAATCTTCTCATCCCAGACCTCATATGCCTCACTCTTTCCCCTACTGCTCCACAATCTCCCCCCAACAGGGTTTTTACATATACAGCCATACAATGATGCCCAACCCTCCTGTAGGTACTCTTTTCTAGAGGAAAGGAATTCTACTCCTAATTAAAAACTAAATGATGTCAGCCACATTCAGTAAAATAGAATGAATAGTATTGCTTCTTTACTTTTTATAAAGTGTATATTTATAACCTCACTAGTTGTGACATTAATGGCTAGTTGCCCTCAGTATCCATTCTCTCTTTCTGGGCACAATGTTTGCCCAGCTAAAAGACTGCATTTCCCTATTTCTCCTTAAAACAAATTCCAGACACCATCCTACTGCATCCCAAAATCCCAATTATCCATCTCTGATAACAGAATATTTTAAACACAAACACTATAGCAGTAACCTAACAGAACTGATAATATAGGTAATTCCTTAACATTATCTAATACCTTAGTACATATTCAAATTCCCTGATTGTCTCAAAAATGTCTTTTTCCAGTTGGTTCATTGGAATCAGGATTCAAGGTCCACATATTAGATCCACATACTCCCCTCCTTCTTTATTTCATGCCATTGATTGTTGAAGAAATATTTGTTGCTAAATTCCTTTGTCTATGGAATGTCCTATGATTGGTTCCTCATGGTGTCATTCATCTCATTCTTCTATCTCCCCCTCCTCCTCCCCCTCCCCGCCCCCCTATCCCTGACTGGTAGTTAGATCTAGAGATTTGATTGGACATAGGTTCAATTTTTTTGACAAGAATCTTAAATTTTTTTTTATGCTTTTTATTTTATTTTTGAGAGACAGAGAGAGACAGTGCGAGCCGGGGAGGGTCAGAGAGAGAAGAACACACAGAATCTGAAGCAGGCTCCAGGCTCCGAGCTGTCAGCACAGAGCCTCATGCGGGGCTTGAACCCACGAAGTGTGAGATCATGACCTGAGCCAAAGCCAGACGCTCAACCGACTGAGTCACCCAGGCGCCCCTAGACAAGAATCTTTAAAGGTGTTGCTGTGTGCATCCTATCTCCTCACATCAAGAAGTCCAAAATGTCTTGTATTGCTAAACATTTTTAAATGGAAATTTGCTACTGAATCACCTTGTGTGTAAATTATGAAAGAATTAAAAAGCAGAATTTTCCAAAGTGATGCTGGGTCCAAAGATAATTGCCCTGAAGAGGTTACTAAAAGCATCATAATTTTCAATCACAATCAAAGAGTTTCATATTTTGCCCTCTTCTCCGATTACTTTTGATGTGTGCTTTCTTTTAAATATGCACACTCTACATTTGCCCAAATACTGTTTATCAGCATGAAAAGCACACTATTAAATTTCTCTCCCTCTGTATTAATGTAGAAAGTTTTCAACTGTCAAATAGTAGAATTAACTGAGGTAAGATAATTGCACACTATCCCTTGATAGCGCAACAAACAACACATTTAAAGGATAAAGGACTGATTTAGTTACAAAATTAAAATCCTAAAATACGACACACCAAGTTCTAGATCTGAGAGGACAGGTGGTGGTGGTGGTGTTAAATGCATCCCCGATGGAGGAGTGGGGAGGACACTCAACTCTTTTGTTAAGCGTAGCATATTTGGTTGCTATAGTAAAGGGGTTTCCAACTAGTTATAATATCCCCAAAATAACACCAAATCAATGGCCAACTGAAAAATTCACTCTGGTGCTGCTCATAAAGACTGTCATCTGACTATCTACCTTGTAGCCTAGTATTAGTTAAAGGGCACTGAACTAGTCAGAGCAGAGTAAATGCCCCGATTCTCAAGCCGTGTCTCTGAATGTTACCAAGAGCCAGGAATGGGGTTAAAGTTTAAAAAAAATTTTTTTAATGTTTTTATTTATTTTTGAGAGAGAGCATGAGCAAGGGAGGGTGAGAGAGAGAGGGAGACACAGAATCTCAAGACAGGCTCCAGGCTCTGAGCTAGCTGTTAGCACAGAGCCCGACGCAGGACTCAACCCATTCACCGTGAGATCATGACCTGAGCCGAAGTCGGACGCTTAACCAAGTGGGCTACCCAGGCGCCCCTAAAGTTTTGTCTCAATTAACCATTCCACCCAACAACCCTATGAGGATGGTCCTACCCAACAACCCTATGAGGATGGTCCTGTCATCTGTCCCCATTTTCTAGACAAGAAAAGGGAGGAAAAGACAGGTTGAACCACTTGCCTAAACGCCAACAGGGGAACCCACACTCAAACACAACACAATACCATTTCCAAAACATGAGCTTCCTAACATCTTAAAAAGTAAACAAAAACAAAACTCTTCCCTATCCTTATCTGTTCAATTATTCTGCCAAAATGGCTCTGCGGACCACAGCCTCGTTATAAAAGGGAGAAATCTTTGGGATTTCCTCCACTCTTTCCTGCCTGTCCTCCCTTTCCTTTGACTCTTCCGGTTTCCTCCTTCCTCTGCCCAAGTCGAACAGGCTGGGGATTCCTGCCTGGCTCTTCCCCGGTCCCACTGACCTCACCTCAACCACTCACATGCACATTACTAAAAACCTGCGTCTACAGCCCAAATTTCTAACTGGCTTTCCAGACTGTAAGTGCCAAAGGGACAGGGATTTGTGTCTGTATTCAATGACTTATGTTCACCCTCTGGCACATGGCAGGTGCTCAATAAATATGTGTTAAATGAACCTCCCAGATACACCTTAAACCCAATTATGTGCAAACTCAAGGTTGCTTACTCCCAACAACATTAAAAAAAAAAAAAAAAAAAGACCTGCCCCTGTTTCTTCTAGAGCATTCCCTAGCCTAGTTGTGGTAGGGTCCCCTCCCTAAGTAAGAAAAAAAAACAAAAATAAAAACTCAAGGTAACCTGGCGATGCGGTAGGTGACAACATCCCTCATGACCTTGTAACAGGAGACCACTTAATCATACTGCATGTTTGTATCTGTTACCATATATGGGAGATAAAAGGATAGAAAATATATTAAAAAGCTACAGCGCATCGCATTCGGGGCTCAGTTCTTGGGTAGGAACCCAAGTGATTGGTGTGGGCAGGAATAAAGTTGCTTCCTGTTAAGAAAAGCCTGGCGTCACGACCCTGCTACATAGTGACCTAGGCAATAATGCCAGCCTGGCAGCAGCTCCGGAAGGAACACCAGAAGTCACCCCGGTTCCTAGATCCTCCCTCACCCGGAAGCCCCAACCCAACTTCGGGCTTCGCTGCCCAGGCGCGAGGCCCCTGTCGCGTCACTCACCAGGGAGCAGCTCCAGAGGACACCCGCCGGTGTGTGGAGCTCGCGACGGGCCGCAGCGAGACCTGTGCCCGCCCACCCCACCGCGCAGGCGCACCGCTCGGCCTCTGCTCCCCGCCCCCTCCCCTCCAGGGGCGGGTGTTTGCAGCTAAAGCGACAACGCGGGGTTCCCACGTTTCTGAGAGAAGTGGGGAAGATGCGGAGTTTTAAACGATCATCACTTGTCCGGGCAAAGTGTATTAGCAAATTAACCAGGATCGGTGCTCTATGGCTGCTGGTACTGCCTGGACGAAAAGAGCAAATCGTACAGCCTTGTCCATTGAGGTCACTTCAGCAGTCCTTGAAGGAATTTAACTCGTTGTATGGACTTCTTCCTGAGCCTCAGATTGGAAAATTACAGTGAGACAGAGCCCATCAAGGCTATCCCTGGTTTTATAGACAGGGAAGCTGAGGCTCGGAGCGCTGATGTGATTGGACCACCCACTTGTCCCCAGGTTAGGGGCAATGCTGCTGTTAAAACCGCCTCTCCAGATGCTGGGCTACAAGGGGCTTCCGTTACAAGGGGCTGCCTTTCCTTTCACAAAAAAATCCCAGCTTCCTCAAAGATGAATTACCTAGTGTTGAAAGAGGACTTCAACAGCTTCCATTTTGACCTCAAACCTTCTAATTAATAAATTCTTTCCAGCCTATTTCAACTCAGGCAAAAAAAAAAAAAAAATCCTGCAGACAAAACATCCCCTCAAGCAATAAAGACTGCCTTAAACCAGCATGACCTTGAGTGACTGACCCCAAGACAAATGATCGATTTGACCTTCACTGCCTACCTGAATGTACCAGCTGCAAGTGGCCAAACCTGGTTTGTTTGAGACTCGTAGAACCAAGTGCCCTTGCACTCCTGCCACAGTGTGGACTGATTTCTCAATTTCATTAATTATTAATTGCCTTTTGTGTTGAACTAGGTTGAGCAAGGCTTATTCCTAGGACAGTTTGAATCCCCGGGGACTTTAAACCCTAAGAGACTATCCAGAATTAGGCTTGTAAAGGAATTGCTATTTACATTGTATTCATGTCGGTGCTAACAGCTCAGCATAAATCATGGTATTCAGTAGCTGCATGATGACTGGGGTAGTGAGCAAAGGGGTGAGAATCTTTTCAACAGGCTGGAGCTTCTCTGATAGAATCATCTCTGGAATTTTTTACTTTTCTGAGAAAGTTTCAGGAACGGACTAGAGCAAACTTTGTCAGGGAGGAGCTTATCTCTTAGTCATGTACAGGAAGATCTTCAATAACATTTTATTTTTAGAACTTGAACCAACTGATGAAAAAGAAAATGCTCTCACAGACTAAAAGTAATAGCATAAAGTAAAGGTACTTTAGAATTTGATCTTAAAAGAAACAATCCTTTGAAGTAGAAAAGAAACCCTACAGTATTAAATTAGTTTTTACTGTCTTGATTCTAGAGCCTTTGAATTCCTTAAAAAAATTTTTTTTATGTTTTTTAAATTTATTTCTTTGAGAGACAGAGAGAGACAGCATGAGCAGGGAGGGTCAGAGAGAGAGGGAGACACCGAATCTGAAGCAGGCTCCAGGCTCTGGGCTAGCTGTCAGCACAGAGCCCGACGCAGGGCTCAAACCCACAAAGTGTAAGATCATGACCTGAGCCAAAGCAGGACGCTTAACCGACTGAGCCACCCAGGTGCCCCTAGAGCCTTTGAATTTCTTTGCAACAAGTGTGATTTATCTCCCCAGAATGAATTCCCAATCCCCAAAATTCTTAATTATGACCTCATGAAAGGAGAGAAACTTATCCAGAATGTACCTAGCTAAACATCTTCCAAATTCCTAAACCCAGAAACTGTGTGAAATAATAATCGGTGTTATAAGCTAAGTTTTGGGGTAGTTGGTTAGGCAGCAATAGATAGGTAACATGCCCACTTAAAGAGAATTATCTGCCCTTAGAGAAATGGCTGATTCTAGGGCTGGGGCCAGGTATGTACCAGATGAGCCTAGAACATCTTTTTGGTTGAAATGAAGGAAGTGATGAAAAATGATGAGTCAGGGCACCTGAGTGGCTCACTTGATTCACCATCTGACTCTTGATTTTGAAATGCCCAAGATTTTAATATCACCCCAAAACCAGAAACCGCCAGGGAGACCGAGGCACGCATGCAAAGGCAAAGGGCTTTATTACGGGTTCGAACTCGGACTCACAGACTTTTCCAACACAGTGGATCCGTACTGTGAGCCCCGAGCAAGGACTGAGTAGGGTTTTTATGGGTTTGGGAAGGGGGAGTTACAAGAAATTGTGACATAGGTACAGTGACCCAGTCATAATGGTACAACAGTATTGGCAGCAGCTTTAACCATACACATTGTTCAGAGCATTCGTTACTTTTGGCAGGACCCAATTACAACATTTAGGGTATCTTTGAAATCAACCAATTACAGAGCGAGTTCAGGGTCTTGTTTGGTGACTATGGGGTTAACTTTAACACTAGGTAACAGGGTCCTATCTAGAGTTCCCATCTGCAGGCCTTACCCTTAGGAATGTGGGGAGTTCGATACCGCAAAGTGGTCTCTTCTCTAGGCAATATGTAACTGCCTAATAGTTTCGGAGAAACTGACCCTTAGACCTTCTAGTTTAGAGGGGAAACTTAAAGCCTGTCATGGCATCTGTTTGGTTCAGACTCATGTTCTTACAATTTCAGCTCAGATCATGATCTCACAGTTTGTGGGATTGAGCCCCGTATCAGGCTCCACGCTGATAGCACAGCGTCTGCTTGGGATTCTCTCTCACACTCTCTCTTTCAGCCCCTTCCCTGCTTGTGCCTCTCCCTCCCTCCCTCCCTCTCCCTCTCTCTCTCTCAAACTTAAAAAAAAAAAAGAAAGAAAGAAAGAAAAAAATGATGAGGCATGTCCCAGGGACACAGAAGCCAGCCTGAAGGGGATCCTGCTTGCCAAATCTGGGACAACTTGAACCCCCAAATAATTAAGTACAATAATGATTTATAAACATTGTAGAAATAGAAACTCATGTATCTGTACCAAAAATAAACAAAGAGAGAATGGAGGGGGTTTGCTTACAACAGGATCCTGAGGACCAACTAATAAAGGCAAAAGAGAGTACTAGAGTTGGAAAATTATCATTTTATAGCTTTCATAGTAAAGATTGAATTAGGCAAGAATTATCAATGGATGCTAAATCTAGGAGGACTAAGATTCTACACCCAGTCCAATGGTGAGTGGGTATTTCCCGCACACCACAAAGCAATGCTCCAACACCAGCTGGTTGTCTTACAATTCAACTCAGTTTTGATGCTATCTACCTGGTGATAGCATCAGATCCTACAGGTTAAGGGCTCAATCCTACAAAACTGCTACCCCCCACACGTACACATATACACATATATTTCAGATACCAATTGAAAGTCCAGGTTGTCACCTGTGCTCCTGACCAAATGTCTATAGATTAGAGGTTCTAACAACCCCCTCCTTGGGTTTGATTAATTTGCTAGTGTAGCTCACAGAACTCAGAGACACGTTTTACTTACTAGATTACCAGTTTATTATAAAATGATATAACTCAGGAACAGCCCTATGGAAGAGGTACATAGGGCAAAGTATGGGGAAAGGATGTGGAGCTTTCATGCCTTCTCCAAGCTCCACACTCTCCCTTCATCTCCACAGATTTACCAACCCAGAAGCTCTCCAAACCCCCATCCTTTTGGGTTTCTATGGAGGCTTCATTACAAAGGCACGATTGATTAAACCACTGGCCACTGCTGATTAAACTCAATCTCCAGCCCCTTTTCCCTCCCTGGAGGTCGGGTGGAGGGAACACTAAAAGTTAGAACCCTCTAATCATTTGATTAGGTTGCCCTGGGAACCAGTTCCCATCTTTAGGTTACCTAGGGCTTTCTAAAAGTTACCTTATTTTTTAAAAGCTTATGTATGTATGTATTCTTAGTAATAATTTATTCATGCAACATGGGACTAGAACTCACAACCCTGAGATCAAGAGTTGCCCAGTCCACCAACTGAGCCAGCCAGGCACCCTTCAAATTTACATTAACATAACAGAAGATGCCCAGATCACTCTCATCACTTGGGAAGTTCCAAGGGTTTTAGGAACTCTATGCCAGAAATATATATTCCTTATAATAAATCACAAAATAACAGGAACATTGTATTAAGGAACAAGATATTTGCATCGTCCTAAAGTAGAAAAATCAAACAATAACTTGACCAGGTTATCAAAATTAACGTCACCAGTGAAGGACAGATAGATAGCGAATGGTTCTAGATATGATAAAGTATACTATACTATATTTCAAAATATATACTACAAAATACCGTATTAGATGTAGAGTATATGTACTCGATATAGAAATGATCTAAGGATGCCTCGGTGACTCAGTTGGTTAAGCGACCAACTTCAGTTCAGGTCATGATCTCATGGCTGGTGGGTTTAAGCCCCACATTGGACTCTGTGCTGACAGCTCAGAGCCTGAAACCTGCTTCAGATTCTGTGTCTCCCTCTCTCTCTCTGCCTATCCTCTGCTTGTGCTCTGTCTCTCTCTGTCTCTGTCTGTCTCTCAAAAATAAACATTAAAAAAAAATTTAAAGAAATGATCTAATCATCTCTTTTAAAGTAATTTCTATGCCCAACATGAGACTTGAACCCACATTCCCAAGATCAAGAGTGGCATGCCCAACTTAACTGAACCAACCAGGAGCCCTTAAACCATCTTTGAAAGAAAACATTATCAACACAAAATTAATGACATTAAGATTAAAAGTCAGTATATTCAATTATGTTCCATGCTGTCTGTGTGTACCCTAATATCTTCTTTGTTAAAGAAGAAAAGAATTTTGCTTGAATTTTTTTATTTTTAATGTTTATTTATTTGTTTTTGAGAGAGAGAGAGAGAGAGAGAGAGAGAGAGAGAGAGAGTGTGTGTGTGTGTGTGTGTGTGCGTGTGCGTGTGTGTGTGCACAAGCAGGTGAGGGACAGAGGGAGGGAAGCACAGAATCCAAAGCAGGCTCCACACTCTGAGCTGTCAGCACAGAGCCCAACATGAGGCTAGAACCCACAAACCATGATATCATGAAACAAGTCGAAGTCAGACACATAAATGACTGAGCCACCAGGCCCCTCTGTTTGAATTTTTCTTAAACTAGGGGCACCTGGGTGGCTCAGTTGGTTAAATGTCCGGCTTCGGCTCAGGTGATGATCTCATGGTTTGTGGGTGCGAGCCCTGCATTGGGCTCTGTGCTGACGGCTAGCTCAGAGCTTGGACCCTGCTTCAGATTCTTTGTCTCCCTCCCTCTCTGACCCTCCCCTGCTCGCACTGCCTCTCTCTGTCTCTCAAAAATAAAAATTTTTAAAAAATGAATTTTTCTTAAACTGGATTCAACTAATAAGTATAAGGACTTTTATTCTAAGAAAGAACCATCTTGCTTTATGGTATCAATACCTGTCACCATAGGTTAGAAAGAAGCTACTAGCATAAAAGTTTTCATAATATTTCCTTAATGAACTTCTTGGCTGTACAGACTAATGTTTTTTGTCAAATTTAAGAAGTTTTCAGCCATGATTTCTTCAAATATTTTTTCTGCCCTACTCTCTCTCCCCTCTCCTTCTAGAATTACTATTACAGGTGTGTTAGTATGCTAATATTTCACAGAAATTCTGATCATTTATCTTCCATCTTTTTTCTCTCTGTGTTCAGACAGGATCATTTCTTTTGATCTATCTTCCAATTTATTCTTGCCACCTCAAATCTGCTGCTGAGCCATCTAGTGAATTTTTCAGTTATTATACTCTTCAGTTCCAAGATTTCCACTTTGTTTTATTTAAAAATTTTTCTGTATCCTTATTGAGAATCTCTATTTGTTGATTCATTGTTGTCATCCATCCTCTCTTTTAATTCTTTAACCATAGTTTTCTTTAGTTCTTTGCATATATTTATACTAGCTGCTTTAAAGTCTTTCCTAAATTCAACCTCTCGGGATATCCAGAGATCATTTCTATTGACTGCTTCCCTCCCACCCCCTCACCCCCCTCCCTGAGTATGGCTTACACGTTCCTGTTTCTTTGCAGGTGACATAATTTTCTGTCGAAATTTACATTTTATTTTTATTTTTATTTGTTAAAGATTTTCTTTTAAAGTAACCTCTACACCCAACATGGAGCTTGAGGGGCGCCTGGGTGGCTCAGTCGGTTAAGGATCCGGCTTCCAGCTTCGGCTCAGGTCATGATCTCACGGTTCGTGTGTTTGAGACCAGCGTCAGGCTCTGTGCTGACAGCCAGCCAGCTCAGAGCCTGGAGCCTGTTTCGGATCCTGTGTCTCCCTCTCTCTTTGACCCTCTCCTGCTCGTGCTGTCTGTCTCTGTCTCTCATAAATAAATAAAAAACATATAAAAAATTAAAAATAAAACAAACCGTGGAGCTTGAAATTGTAACTCCAAGAACAAGAGTTCACACTCCACTGACTGAGCCAGCCAGATACATTTTAGAGAATATATTGTAAAATACAGAGATTCTGAAATTTTCTTCCCTAAAGTTTGTCTCTGCTGTTTTATTTCTATCTCTTTCTTCTTACCTTCCTCTCTTTTCCCCCTCCCTTCTTCCCTTCCTTCCTTCTTGTTCATTTGCATTTGTTTTGCCTCCGCTACATTTATGAAACCAGTCTACCCTGCAATCTATGACCACTGAGGTCTTTGCTCACTTTTGTTGTTATTGTTGATGTTCTTTTCCTTTGTTTGTTTGTTAAATATTCTTGTTTTTCTTTTTAAGCCTGGCTCTCTAGAGGTCTCAATCCTGTGTCGCATGGCTGAAAGACCAACACTGATTGGTTAATGGTTAAACAGAAAGGCGCTCAAACACTTTAAACCAGTAAGTCTTTCCTTCCCTATTGATACATCTGTATGTGTTTAGGGGAACACATTGAAAATCCAGGCTGTTTTCGAGGATGCCCCAAGTTTTTTTTTCTGCAGGTCCTTTTTGAGTCTCCTATGCACATACGGGCAATCCCAGGCTCAGTCAGACAGGTGTGAATAGCTTGTGCCCTCCTAGGTCTCCACTATGCACGTATGCAACCTCAGCCAGGAATTCTTGCCCTTCTACAACTGCAACGTCAGGCTAGTAGAGCCACGCTGTTAGCCTCCACCTGCCCTCCTGCATGAGATGTCATGTCGACCGGCAGTGCCCCTGGGCATGGGCATTGCACACTGCTCCAGATAAAGTGTCTTCCTGCAACTACAGCGGAAAAACTGCCAGGCCTCAGGGTCTGCCCCATCCCCGCAGAGCCTCCAGCACTGAGCTGGAGTGGTGGTGGGGAACAGGAGTAGACCCAGGCCCCAGAACACTTCAGATTCCTGCTGTCCTTACCCAAAGTTCGGCAGTTTTTCAAGCATAACTGCTTCTCAGATTGTTGTATGCCTTTGGTCAGTATCCTTTAGTAGTTTGTGTTAATTGTGTCCAGCTTTTTTTTTTTAACTTTTTCTTTTGTTTATTTTTGAGACAGAGGCAGAGCACAAGTGGGAGGGGTAGAGAGAGAGGGAGACAGAATCAGAAGCAGGCTCCAAGGCTCTGAGCTGTCAGCACAGACTCCGATGCTGGGCTCAAACCCATGAACCATGAGATCATGACCTGAGCCGAAGTTGGGCGCTTAACCAACTGAGCCACCCAGGTGCCCCAATTTTGTCCAGCTTTATACTTGGTTTTGGGGGGAATGGATTTGCTAGTCTTCTCACTTGGCCATAATTGGAAGACTATTTATTTTTATTTTTATTAAAAAATATTTTTTAACATTTATTCATTTTTGAGAGACAGAGACAGGGCATGCACAAAGGAGGGGCAGAGAGAGAGGGAGACACAGAATCTGAAGCAGACTCCAGGCTCTGAGCTGTGAGCACAGAGTCCAATGCAGGGCTTGAACCAAGGAATGGTGAGATCATGACCTGAGCCAAAGTCGGATGCTTAACCGACTGAGTCACCCAGACACCCCAGTTTATTTTTAAATTCCAAATAATTTTAGAGAAGGACTTGAGATTTTTGTGTGCATCAAAAGAGGCACAGGCAAAAACACCTAGCAAACAACCAAACAAATAAAACTACAAATTAAGGAGCCCCGATCTAACACAACTCTCTCATTATAAGAGAGGAAGAAAAAAAGATAGAAAAGTTATATGACTTACTTCAAATAAAATACCTTGGTTAGTTTTTAAAACAGTCGTAAATTAAGTTACCATTTATTTAAATAGTGGTGAATAAAGCTACTCTTCCTGGAACAATTTTTTCCAAGTTCTTTAAAATGTTGCCATCAGTCGTTCACCTCTGTTCTTTTCATGTACTGTTTCTATGGCAATTATGACCTGGACTGTTATAATAATAAAAAACGGGGACACCTGGGTGGCTCAGAGGTCAGGCATCTGACTTCCGCTCAGGTCATGACAGCTCAGAGCCTGGAGCTTGCTTTGGATTCTGTGTCTCCCTCTCTCTCTCTCTCTGCCCCTCCCCTGCTCGTGCTTTTTCTCTCACTCTTAAAAATAAGTAAACTTAAAAAAAAAGAATTCTATAATAATGAATAATGGATCAAAATTAAGCCAGGTTCCCATTCATGTTACCAACCAAACACTTGTTTCTAAGCCACGATTTTTATAAAAAACAATGCCAGATCTAAAATCTCAACGACATAATGACAGGCAGAAAAAGCATGCTACAGAAGGAAACAACAGTAGGATTCCATTTATATAAAGTTTAAACACATGCAAAATAGTACTGTATGTTGTTTAAGACTACAGCTTGTGTTGCAAAAGCATAAACACACCCAAGGGAATGATAAACTCTCAATCCGTACTAAAAATGGTAACTTCTAGAGAGAGAGAAATAACATCAGGGAGGAGGGGACAAATAAAATTGCGTTTCTTAAACTGAATGGTGAGTATCTGGATGTTTGCTATATCATTCTACAAACTTTGTATATTTATAAAAGATTCCATGAAAACAAACCAAAAAAAAAAAAAAAAACCAACCTTAACTACCAGGCATATTGTTTTAAGGAGGACATGAGGGTTACATTTCAAAGAAAAAGGTCAGGTTGACTTTTGGAGCATACAAGCACCTAAATAGAACTGAGATTTTGATTCCACTCTGGTTTTATCTGAGAAGATGGGAGACCTTCCTTTTGTGTGGTTAATCTTCAAAAACCCTTTATTTTTCTTAACCTCTTTAGAAAAACACTAAACCTTCACACAGTGAAGGCTTATGTTGGAGCACATGTTGGGAGGTCTTTTAGCATCAGAAAGAGTTGTGAAAGACTTTGAACTGGGTGAAAAAGATTACGAGGTGACCAGTCTCACAGCTCATCTTCTCTTTTCATTGTCTTTTGAGCTATTTTACAACTCTGTGAGTTGCAAAAAAAAAATAAACAAAAAAACAAACTGATAGCAGTGCAGAAGATTCTTGCCCATAAAAATGCAAATGCAAAGTGTTCCAGAATATACTTGATCTTTCTCCCTCACCCAAGAAGCCAGTGTTGCATCTATCAACCAAATTAACTTCAGCATTGCAGATTGTCTATATATGTATCTACTCTTGGATTATCTTTTGAAAAAATTTTAAATATCTTTATTTATTTTTGAGAGACAGAGAGAGAGACAGTGAGAACAGGGAAGGGTCAGATAGAGAGGGAGACACAGAATCTGAAGCAGGCTCCAGGCTCTGAGCTAGCTGTCAGCACAGAGCCTGATGCAGGGCTCGAACCCACGAATTGTGAGATCATGACCTGAGCTGAAGTCGGACGTTTAACCGACTGAGCCACTCAGGCACCCCTGGATTATCTTTTGAATCAGTTGTAATATCTTACTGGTTCCCTCATTAATTAATGTGTTAAATAAAATCTTGGACACGTGTTAATTTTATATTTGTATGAGTCATGATTTTACTTTTTAAAAATAATTATCCTTTAACACGAGGGAAGAGAACTCTTTCACCTAATTTCTGCCAAACCACATATATTGCGCAACACATGAGTCAGCTCCTTCCTGGCCATAGATGAAGGCCCCCTAGATTACTTAGTCCTATTATTTTTCTCCTGTGCTCTTCTTCTTTCTTCTCCAAGCCAAGGGACTTTTAAAAAAAATCTATTTGTAAATCTTGAATCCTTGCTCCCTTGGCAACTGGAAATATAACAAATTTCCTTTCTAAGCTGGTAATATATAAGGTTTTCTCTGTGATTAAGGCCATATTTAGAACTACTATATGATATAAAAAATTGAAATAGTTAGCGGGTTTAAATCAGACTCATTCCCCAGCTTCCTTCTCACTAACCTCCCTCCTCCCAAACTTCACATCTACCTTTAGCTTTGTAAACACACTCTATAAGCTTGTTAAATTAATAAACAAGTGAATGGATGCCTACTGTGTGCGTAACACCACTTAGGTGCTAAAAGGGCATATCAAATGCAAGTGCAAGTCCCTGACCCAGGGAAATGGTGGGAAATTGGTGGGAAGCAAGGAAGTAGCAGTATATGTGGTATATGATAAGTACCAAATGGAGTGAGAGTGGCAATAAATGCTTCATTCATTCATCCATTGAGCAAATAGTTATTTCTTGCCCATTATATGCAGGTGCTGAAGTATGCACTGGTGAAAAAGACCGGCATAGACTCTCGCTTCACCAAGCATAATCTAGAAGGGACGAGGACAATTAATCGGGCAGTCCCAATACTGCACTGCCAGGGCTACGGTGGGAAAGTGCGAGCTGTGGTGGCAGCACACGGGCGGAAAACCAATCCCTGACTTGGGGGTGTCTGGAAAGCTTAGGCCAAATGAGGCCAGGAGTGGGCTGGGAGCAGAATGATGTGTAGATGGGAATCAATCCAAACTATGGGAATAGAACCTATTCAAGTCTGGAGGTGAGAAAAAGCAAAGCATGTTCAGGGAACTTAAAGAGGTTTAGTATGGCTAAGGCAAGGAGTTATAGGGGAGAGCATGGAAAAGGATGAGGGAAGAGAAGCAGAAAGGGACCCTCAGATAGCAAGCAGTGTTAAAGAATTTCTATTTAATCCTAAGAACAATGGAGGAACTATTAATTTGTTTTTTTTGTTTTAAAAATCCTGATTGTATTTGCATTTTATTTTATTTAAAAGTTTAATAATTTTTGAGAGAGAGAGAGAGCAAGCAAAAGCAGAGGGGGTGGGGCAAAGAGAGAGGGAGACAGAGGATCCAAAATAGGCTCTGTGCTAACAGCAGAGAGCCTGATACAGGCCAGGCAGACCAACAGAACCAACTGCCACCAGCCATGACACAAGGTACCCCTGTATTTACATTTTAAAGGGCTCAGCCCTGGCTGGAATTAGGAAAATGGATTTAATTTTTTTTAGTGTTTCTTTATTATTTTTGAGAGAAAGAGAGACAAAGTGGGAGCCGGGGAGGGGCAGAGGGAGGAAGACACAAAATCTGAAGCAGGCTCCAAGCTCCAAGCTGTCAGCACAGAGCCTAATGTGGGGCTCAAACCCACAAAACTTTGAGATCAGGACATGAGCAGAAGTTGGACACTTAACCGAATGAGCCGCCAAGGCACCCCAGGAGAATGGATTTTAAATGGGGTCAGGAGGGGGGACTGCAGACAGGGAGTCTAAGCAAAAGATAATGGTCACTTAAATAAAGGTAAATGGTGCTGGAAATGGAGAGAAAAGCACAGACTATGGGGCATTTAGGATCAACAAGACTTGATGAAAGATTGAAGTGGAGATAGCCAACAGGTAGAGATATATGGGTCTATAAAGAGTTCAAGACAGACAACTGAACTAGAGATAGAGTGGAGAGTCAGGATTCCTGGAATGAGATAAGATTGCTCAGAAAGAGTAATAGAAATATAGGAAGAAAACCTCTGACGAGCCCTGAAGAGCACTGTAAGAGTCTGAAAAGAAGCAGAGAGGTAGAAGGAAAACCAAGATAACAAAATGCCATGAAGGTCAAGGGAAGAGAAGACACGGTCAACAGTGTCTGAGTCTGCAGAAAGGCCGGCTACCTGAGAACTGAGTGGTAACTTTCAGATCTGAAGAGTAGCAGAATATGTTACCCCCAAATACACGCCTTTGGTTTATTGGTTATTCTGAGCTCTAGGCACTTAAAAACAGCAAATGCAGAGAAGGGCTTTTTCTGAACTCCCCTACATGCCTAAAGACAGATCTCCTGAAAGGAATTCACTTGTCATAGATCCCCTCCCCTGGAGTTTCATCAACCAGGGAAGACAGATGCGTCCCATAGGAGAGGAGACTAGAAGTTGATGCCATGCCCAGACAAACCTTGTCCCAAACCATCATATCTCCCATCTCTTCTTCTAAAGACCCGTTCATCTTCCTTAGAGGCCTACAATTCTCCTCTCCTTTCCTTATTTTTTTTTTTTTAAATTTTTTTTTTTATGTTTTTATTTTTGAGAGACAGAGAGAGACAGCGCAAGCAAGGGAGGGTTAGAGAGAGAGGGAGACACAGAATCTGAAGCAGGCTACAGGCTCTGAGCTAGTTGTCAGCACAGAGCCCAATGTGGGGCTCGAACCCACGAACCGTGAGATCATGACCTGAGCTGAGGCCAGAAGCCAGGCGCTTAACCGACTGAGCCACTCAGGCACCCCTCTCCTTTCCTTATTAAGATGGTATTTAATCTTGAATTCTAAACTACCTTGGGGAGTTACTCATTTTTCCTGAGTATCTCCCTTGTGTACATGAGGTGTACATGATAATTTACTTATTTGTTTTCTCTCTTCTTAATCTTCTCATTATAGACATCTCAGCTAAGAACAGGAGAATAGAGGGAACATTAATTTTCCTCCCTACAGATCATTTAGCCACAGAGACCTCACTGGTGATCATGGTGAGAGCATTTCAATGGCATGGTGAATGGTGATTGCAATCATGGAGCAAAATGGTGGTACTATTTTTTTGACACTTGTTTCAGTATTACCAGATATATGAATTTATTTCCTCTCTATCCTTATAAATATATTGTTGCCACATTTAACAATTATTTGCCTGTCTTTCTTACTACTAGACTTGAGCTTCTTGAATAGGAATGGTATCTTACTCAATTTTCAAATGCCAGTGGCTAGCACAGTCTTTGACGTATATAAAGGATGCAATATATATTTATGATTTAATAAACAGTCGAGGTGCTCTCTTCCAAATTCAAGTTGTCTGCAGTCTCTCAGTCAAAGCTCTGTGGTCAGAGTCTGAGGCTTTAGGTAAGCAATTGAGGATAGGAGCTGAAGCCGGGAATCTAGTACCTGTATCCTCTCCCTGAAACTTCTTTATCTCTGGGCCAAGCCACAGAGACTTTTGTCTTAATTTTCTCTTCCAGGAAGTGACTACCTTCATATTTACTACCAGAGGTTTTGAGAACCTTGATCAACATTTAGGAAAGAATTTGTAATCTTTATAACATGAGACCCATATACTTGAAAGACTATATATCATTATCATGGCCCATTTCATTTCAGCGGGATGGTTTTTTTTAGCTGGATTGGTTTTACATTTCAACATGAATTAGTATGCAGTGCTACTGTTAAATTGAGTGTTGAATTTCACTCCCCAGAGAGTTTTCTCCTTCAGTAATGGAAAAATGAAGCATACATTATTGCAGTAATAACACCCTCACTGTGATCTTGTCATTTCACAAGAATCTTAAAACAGGAGCTCAGCTGAATTATTGCTTAGAGGAGAGACCTTCAGAGAAAAGGCATGTGCTGTACGAATAAGCTGAACTGCTATTGTTTGCATATTTTTCCCCTTTTCTATTTCCACACTCAGTTTGCGAGAAGCCAGGACAAGATGAGGCCCAGCATCAGAGAGCCCCCAACACTTCTCTCATTTCTCTCCCACCTGCTCCACAAATCCTAGGAGACTCCTCTCGGGGACCTTCTGACACTTCAGAGATGACTTCCTACTACCTGACCGCAGCTAGTCCTCCTGGCTTGCTGGCCACTGAAACGGTGGGCAAGAGCGAGCAGCTGCCGATCCGCACATCTCCTCACATCCTCCTCAGAACCAGGCTCAGCGGTGCTGCCATGAATACTATGCTTGGGCATTAATCGTGGCAAGAGATGGTTTCCAAAAGGTGTAAAGAAGTAGAGATTATATAGAAGTAAAATTAGTTGAAGATGGTATTTAAGTCATCACATAGGGTCTTTCTCTTTAGAAAGGTGAGCATAAATCTTCACGAGGGAGATGTAACTAGAGCCCATAGATGCTCACTAGTGCCCACGTGAACGGCACATGTATCACACGAGCAGCACACTCAAATTTTTAATCAGTAATCAATTCACAACTATAGCCATCCCCCATTTTTTTCCCCGGTACCACTAATAAACGTACCTCCTTTAATTGATTTCAGATTTCACCAGCCTGAACTGCCGGAGGCCCGCTCCGGCTGGTCCAGGGCTCCCTGAAGGGGTGGCGGTGGTCGAGAGCAATGAAGAGACACTCACGCAGCGCAGTTTCTTAATTGGTCCAGCCTGACGTTCTTATTTCTTCTTTCTATCTCCTGTATCTCTTGTTAACTCCTCTCTCGCCAGGTCTTGTGCCTTTATTTATAGATTTATGACATCAAAAGGTGGAATTTTTACAAATAAGTCTCAGTGATATAGATGCTTTGAAAAGGGTGCAGAAACAGGTTTTACAGAGGCATTTCTTCAGAACTATTCTAATTACAACGAGGTAACTTACACATCATAGGATAACAGGATATTCTCAGTGAAAAGCAGATAACATACATATTTGTTTGAACTGGCAGTATGTCTTACAACTAAGAAGATAGCAGGATGTTTTCAGTGAGAAGCAGATAGCAAACACATTTTATAACAATGATGCTAAAATTCAGTCATAGACAGGGCCAGGAGGCATTCTATTTGGCTCACAAGAGGAAGAATACATTCGTGATGGTTAGTAAGTAAACCTTTTGTCAACCTTGTTCTTTGATATTGAAGGTGTAAGCGCCGTAGGCACCCCTAGACCAGCCGGCCTTTGCATATGAGTTTAAGTTGTAACTACTCTTACCTATCCTCACCAAATTAGCATATGTATGCACAGTAGCTTATGCCTGGCTCTTGTTTGTTTCTATTTCCTAAGTTAGGCTTTCTATCTCCGGGCCAGGGTAAACATTATCTTTGTGTTCTTTAACCCCCTTTATTTCCGTGTCTTAAGTTTGTGAAGCTCAATAGAAGAGCCTTTGGACAAACATCTGCAGTGCTTTGTTTAACTTCCTCTTCATAGAGGTGCGAATATGCTTCCTCCCATGAGGTTTCTGGGGAATATCGGTCTGATTTGGAACATTGTGAGGCCTAATCAATAGCAACAGGCTTAATTTTACATGAGCAATCATTTACAGAAGGAGATGCCAGCTTCTGCCCCTGTGGCAGGAGCCGTGCTACGTCTACCATTTCCTTACTGTGACCATGTCATCCAGCAAGGCCGGTGTGGCTCCCAGCACTGAACACAAAATCATTAAACCAGCATTACGAGAATATCTTCTGACAGCACAATGCCACTGAGCAGATGTGCGGGGTGCGTGTGGGGTGGAGGGCATACCTAGAGAAGGGCAAGGGGAAGGGGTATGTATAAAAAATCAGAAGTGAAAATAGCATGAAAAGAGTGTGAAGTGCAACTAGTCTAAAACACAATGTACAACCAAATCCTTGGCAACAGTATGAAATTATTCTTAGGGAGAACATTCAATGAAGCCACTATTTTCAGACTTCAGTTGGAAAAGGATTGCTACGCAGCAGAGTACTGAACATTATCCGAGAAATATCTAAATGACAGATACATAGCAAAAGTGGGTAGTTGAACATATAAACAAAGATGTAAGCATTTTTGTGCATTAGAAGTTATAGTATTCTGAGCAAATTATCAAGAATTTTAGGGGCACCTGGGTGGTTCAGTTGGTTGAGCGACCAATTCTTGGTTTCGGTTCAGGTCATGATCCCAAGGTCATGGGATCAAGCCACACATTGGGCTCTACACTGAGCAGGGAGTCTTCTTGGGATTCTCTCTCTTCCTCTCTCTCTACCCCTCCCCATTGTACATGTTCTCCCTCTCTCTCTCTCTCTCTCTCTCTCTCTGTCTCTCTCCCTTTCTCTCAAAATAAGTAAATAAACATTAGAAAAAAAGAGTCTTAGGGGCACCTGAGTGGTTCAGTTGGTTAAGCATCTGGCGCTTGACTACGGCTCAGGTCATGATCTCATGGTTTGTGGGTTTGAGCCCCACGTTGGGCTCCGCGCTGGCAGTATGGAGCCTGCTTGGAATTCTCTCTCTTCCTCTGTCTCTGCCATGCCTCTGGTGTGTGCTCTGTGTCTCTCTCTCTCAAAATAAATAAATAAACTTTTTTATTTTTAATTTTTTAATGTTTTTTTTTTTGAGAGACAGAGAGAGACAGTGTGAGCAGGGAACGGTCAGAGAGAGAGGGAGACACAGAATCTGAAGCAGGGTCCAAGCTCTGAGCTGTCAACACAGAGCCTGACGTGGGGCTCAAACCCACAAACTGTGAGATCATGACCAAAGCCAAAGCCGGACGCTTAACCGACTGAGCCACCCCGGTGCCCCTAATAAATAAACTTTAAACAAACAAAGAAAGAGAAGGAAGAGAAAAAGGAAAAGGTTCAAGAGTTTACAGGGGAATGTCTTCAAGAAAGCTGAAGGGAACAGATCCCCTGCACTCTTGACTTCCTGGCAAGGCCCCAGAGATGTGATAGAACTCCAGGAAAGAGAAGCACTGAGGCCCTCAGCCTTGCAAACAAATCCCATGTCCCAAGTGGGGCATGGAAACAAAGGTGTCACTGGACCTGAAAGTGCTCTTGGGAAAGCTGCGATGCCTGTGTCACAAGTGACCCAATGACAGAAGGGTACCTCCTACTTAGCATTGGGTAGGATTGTGAAATCTTCACCAAATCCCAAACAGAAAACACCAGGAATGGCTGAAGTAAATATTTTGCCGGCCTGTCAGAATGGGGCTCAGAGGCGGAACCTCAGTTGACGTGGAAAACAAAGAAAATGCTGTTCTGGGAGTCAGACTTTGCAGACAGAATCGTGTTCTCTGCACATCCACTGGGAGAGCTGTGGAGGGTCTTTACCACGTTGCTGGAGCTACATTTTCCAGAATTCCCTCCCTGGTGTTGTGCGCATTGGGCTTGGCCACAAGAGGAAGATCACGTGAGATTTGGCAGGCAGAAGTGAAGTGGCAGCCGTGAGGCTCCGGAGGACGTTTTGGGCTCCGGGTGCTGCCATCGCTGACCTCCTGGGTCACCTGGCTGGTGGGGAGCCACAGCTGGGCTCTGCTGGTGCTCCCTAGGATGCTTCCCAAATAAATAACTTGTACTCAGATCATCTCCGGTTGGTTTCTGAGAAAACCCAACCTAAAAACGGACCTCATTGGAAGGAAGAATGGACTGAACCTGATAAGGTTCGTTGTAAAGATTTGCCCCAAATTTTCAAAAAATCACATCTACGAGGCTACAGGGGAGATACTCCCAATGTCTAATCACTGCTTCAGCATGAGCGCCCACCAGAGCGGCAGTCGACAGTGCCTATGGGGGAGTTTAGGGGGTCCTGGGGTTCCATGGTTTTCAATAATTTTACATCCTGTACAGCTGTACTGGTAGAATACGTGTTGTTTGTGCATAGGATGCTGCTGGTGCAGATAAAGAGAAGCACGTAAGTGTGACCCAGATACATTTGAGCCCCCATTTCCTTCCTTAAGATCTACCTTAGCACTGCATCCTGGTCAAAAGAAACACAAGTCTGACTCCAGATAGCCTTGAAAGTAACAAAGCCTTTAGTAAATATCTCCACCCTTGAAGCAGTTGCTTAAACCTTCAGTTTTCCAAAGGCTCCAGGCTGCAGTGGCTTCTCCCCCTCGGTCCCCCACCGGCCCACCAGCTGTGTCACACTAACCAAGATTGTCCTCAAGAGGTTGGGGTGAGGGAAGGGGTAAGGCTGGGGTTGGGGAACGCAGACTGACTACACTTCAAAAATTTTTGTCCGGGTCATATGTGAAAATGAACTGTTTAAATTGACTATAATTCAAGATCCACCACACCCTCCTCACCAGAGAGTCAGGCTTCCTCTCAGCAAAAACTAACATAGAATAAGAGTCTATCTACAACCCAGTTAATCTTTCCCTCCCCCTGGAAGCTAGTCTCAAATTCAAATGGGTATTGCAGGGAGGGTTGCTAATGACCTCCAAGCCCATTAGCAACACGGTTTATGTTGGCTTCAAATGCTGATGCAGGTAATGTGACCCATTGTCCCCTGGCAAGACGTGAACCTCTCCGTCTGCCCTGGCACCGTCTGGCTCAAAGTTCTCAAGTAGCATTTACTATTGTCCAGACAGTAAAATCCAGGCTGGTACAAAGGGTTTTAGAAATTGGCCAACCTCTGCGTCCTTTCCCATTTTATTCTTTTCAGCACAGATGTATAAAGTAGAAGTTTATGTGGTTGAGACAGTGCCAAAACTCCATTTTCTCTGCTAATGTCAGGAGAGTAGGAGATGAGAAAACCCAAAGCAGGCTCTATCTGCACCGGGCCAACCTCATCATTCTCACTGGGGCTCATTTGCTTCCTGGGCAACTTGCCTCTGGAGAGGAGAGAAGGACCCGTGATTGTGGGGCCAGGAACCCCAAGGTGGGTCAGAAAAGGCAACCACTGCCCATGAAGGCTGAGCCAGTTCCCTGAGGCATCCGAGCAGTAGGCAAACCCTTGCTGCCTCTGTGCCTCCCACCTAGAAAACACAGGCAGCAAACCACGGAAGGGGAAAAGATATTTTTCAACTAGCAAAGCCCTAATATCCAAAATGTAGACATACTCCAGGAAATGAATAAGAAAAAGACGAAGAACCCAGCAGGGAAAAAAAAATGGGCAAGACTTAGACATTTCACGAAGACAAAAATTATAGGTACAAAGATGCTCAACTTCATTAATTAGTCGAATAACGTAACTTAAAACAAGTATGAGATAACTTTACACATCTTAACAAAGCAGCAAAATCTAATAACAATATCAAATGATAGTGAGTAAAACAATGGGAATTCTTTATTATACACTTCTGGTGAGAGAATAAATTGGCTCAATCACTTTGGAAACCTGGCGGTATCTAGTAGAGACACTATGAATACACACAGATGCTATGCAGAGCCTTTTGCTTCCTGTCCCAAACCTGACCACTTCTCTTCAAGGTCTCCTAGCTAGATTAGCTATGCCAAAAAAAAAAAAATGTGGTCTGGTTTGGGGGACTGGCTTCTTTGCCCTTCCTTCCTTCTTGTTTTTCAAAAGAGTGAGATAAAACATATATACATAAAAATGCATAAAACATATTGATATGGTTTAACAAATAATTGCAAAGCAAGCCTCTGTGTAATCAGCACCCAGATCAGGAAGTAGAGTAGTATCAGCATTGAAAAAACTCCCTGTGGGTTGCTGACCAATCACAACTGTCTCCCTCCTTGTTAGAATTAACTACCATTATCCTGTCATTCATAATATTTTCTTTATATTCTTTGTACGTTTACTACCTATCTGAACTTTATGTGTATGGATTCCTATTGAACATATTCTTTTGGGGGGCCTAGGAGGCTCAGTCGGTTAAGTGTCCAACTCTTGGTTTCAACTCAGGTCGTGATCTCACAGATTGTGGGTTCTAGTCCCCGCATTGGGCTCTGTTCTGTCAGCGCATGGGGACTGCCTGAGATTCTCACTCACTCCTTCTCTCTCTTCCCCTCCCCCGCTTACTCTTTCTCTCAAAATAAATAAATAAACTTAAAAAAAAAACTTTAAAAAGTACATTCTTGGGGCGCCTGGGTGGCTCAGTTGGTTGAGTGACCAGTTTCTGCTCAGGTCATGATCTCACAATTTGTGAATTTGAGCCTTGCGTTGAGCCCAGTGCCGACAGCTCAGAGCCTGGAGCCTGGTTCGGATTCTGTGTCTCCCTCTCTCTCTGCCCCTCCCCTGCTCACGTTGCTTCTCTCTCCCAAAAATAAATAAAACATTAGAAAAAAAACAAACCTTAAAAAATACATTCTTCTGTGTCAACATTATTTCCTTCAACATCAATGTTTGTGAGATTCAAACAAGTCACTGGCTAGAGCTGTACATCACCCATTTTCATTGCTGTATTGTAGTCCATTGTATGAGTACACTGTAATGCATTTTTCTATTCTATTCTTGATGGATAGGGTTGTTTCCAGTTTGAGTCTATTATGAACAATACTGCCAAGAACATTCTTGCACATAAATCCTGGTGCACATGTTCAAGAGCTTTTCTAGGGTGATGACCTAGTGTGACTTCCTTTTAATCCAGGCTTAGTGTGTTCATGTTTTTTCCCTGTCTCCTCTTTCAAAATCAGCTCTCAGAAAAGATCATAAATTCACTCATGCTAAGGTAAAAATGGCTAAGTACTGTATGCCCTCTCCCATATTATTGTGAACTGACATCAGATGAATTAATCTCTAATTGTAGAATCTCAATTATCTGGAACGGGGCGGGGGGGGGGGGGAAGGGGGAGAAATTCATCAGGGTTGGCCCTGAGTAACAAAGTATCACGTTAACAGTAAGACCATGAACCAAGAAAACTAAACCCCAGAAAACCAAAACCACAACAAAACAAATAAGAAAAAAAAAAAGCCAAGCTATTATATTTAGTTATTTTTAAACATTTTATTTCATACTTTCAAAAATCTTTTATGAAAAAAAAAAGGATACCATAAAGGCTGTTCTATTTGAAAGGCCAGAAACTAGGCACAGGAGGTGAAGCCTTCTCCAAGGGTCAGTCGGCAGCTAATGGCTAAGATAACTGGAGTGGTCAAAAGGAAATCCTTAAGACCAGACACCCACGCATGCTTGAGGCTGGGTCCCATCAGCTACAGATAGTCATCTTTTCCAAGCTGGTTTCCTTTGTGAAATTGACATGCTGACAGCACTTATTTCATGAGGTTGTTGTGAAGATAACATAAGAAAATGGCTGAGCTGCATTTCACACAACGCTTGTCGCTGGTAAGCGCTCAAACAGTATTAGGTACCATCCTGCTTATTTTTTTTTTTAATTGTTAATGTCTTATTTATTTATTTTTGAGACACAGAGAGAGAGACAGCACGAGCAGGGGAGGGTCAGAGAGAGAGGGAGACACAGAATCTGAAGCAGGGTCCAGGCTCTGAGCTAGCTGTCAGCACAGAGCCCGAGGTGGGGCTCGAACCCACGAACTGTGAGATCATGACCTGAGCCAGACGCTTAACCAGTGTGGGCTGGGGTCAGGGTGGCCCAGGGGACCCTGTAATAGGTCCAGCCCAGGGACAAGTTTGAGCAGGTCTCGTTGGGCCAGGACAGAGAGGTCAGATGTAGTCAGTACATGAATAGCAAGGAACAGGAGAAAAAAGTGGGTCAGACGGCAGCTGGCAGACAAAGATGTGCTACTCACAGGGTAGCCAAGAGTCAACAGCTCCTGTGCATGCTGATGGCTTCCATCTGAAGCACCCAAGGAGTGCCTTGAAAGTTCTCCTGGCTTGGAAGCTTGCTCAGTCGACTTCCAGGCAGCCACAGCAGGAAAGTGTGTATAGCAGTGGGGGTGGGGGTGCCACCCAGGGGAAACTCTCAACCAATGGAAGATGAAGGTGGATGGCTAAGTGTCCCAACCTCCCATGCTTCAGGTCATTTCTAGGTGGTTTTTGTGTGTTTTTCAAAGGGCTCCAGGGAGATCGAGCTAGTGTCTGCAGTGAGAACCCGCTCAGTAATACATCTTTCATTGGCTTTCCCTTCTTCCCTGTGTCACCCTTCTTCCTCACTGCCTTCTTGGGATATCCTCATGAATAAATGACTGTCACCAAAGTCCTTGCCTCAGTTCTGCTTTAGGAGGAACCCAGACTAAGTTATATTACTACCTTCTAACGTAAATCTGGGAGCTGAGATTCCAACAAAACAAAACAGAAAACCCAACTCCTGTCCAAACTTTAGCTCAGTGTTGAAAAAATAGGGTCAAATGGAAATTAGGAACTAAGAAGATTTCAAGAAGGAACAGAGTCAAGGTCACGGCAAAAGCTCGATATGCTGAGATAGACTCATCAAATGTGGACAGGCATATGAATAGAAAAAAAACCTATAGAAGTACTAGAAGACAATGTAAGCAATCTGGAAACACCCTAAAGAGCCTCTCACATGAGACCGACGGTACATGCGGTTGTTCGGGGGGGCCTGCTTGTGGTTATGGGAGTTGCAGGCTCCAGGGGCTCACCACTGACAGAAGGGATAAAAGAAGCAGTCAGCAAGAAACAGCATGTACCACAGTCATGTGAATAGCTTATAAAAGAGTGCTGAATAAAAATAGTAAGAAATAGGATAAGGTCTATGGCACAACATCATTTACATAAGTATTCCATATGTATACTACATATTTTATAAGAATACATACGAATAATGGGGCACCTGGATGGCTCAGTCAGTTAAGCGTCCGGCTTCAGCTCGGATCATGATCTCACAGTTTGTGGGTTCGAGCCCCGTGTCGGGCTCTGTCCTGAACGCTAGCTCAGAGCCTGGAGCCTGCTTCAGATTCTGTGTCTCCTTCTCTCTCTGATGCTCCTCTGCTCGCACTGTCTCTCTCTGTCTCTCAAAAATAAATAAACAGAAAAAAAATTGAAAAGAAAACATACGAATACTATTGTACTTACGTAACACATCAGAGTGGTTATGGTGGACAGAGCGAATGGGAGCAGGAAAAAGGGGTTTAAAAAAAGTATCTTACATGGATCAATGATGACTGTGTGGAGTTCATACTGAGGAGCCAAAGAATGTGATCAACTCAACTCTGCACCTGAAGTCCAAAATGAGAAGAGGAAAAAGAGGAAAAGGAGGAAGGAAGGAAGAGAGGGAGGGAAGGAGGGAGGGAGGAAGGAAGGAAGGAAGAAAAAAGAAAGAAAGAAAGAAAGAAAGAAAGAAAGAAAGAAAGAAAGAAAGAAAGAAAGAAGAGGAGGGAAGGAAGGAAGGTAGAAAGAGGAAGGAAGGAAGAGGAGAAGGGGGAAACATTGAAAGATGCTACTATAACCTTACGGTAGGAAAAGCCTTTAAACAAGGTAAGAAAAGACACAAACCAAAAGTATGAAATTATAACTTTGACTATATGCATAAGAAGGCATCTCTAAGGATTTCAACACAACATTTTAGTAATGGTTAAAAACTGGAAATACCCTAAAGGTTAGTTGAGAGGAAAATGGTTAATCGTGACCTATCCATACCATAGAATGCTATTCAGAGGTGAGAAAGAACCAAGCTGACCTGCATGTAATGACAAAAGCCACAGCACACAAGAAGGTCATTCTCAATGTCCTGCAGGTCTCACTTATCTTACTCAGGCACTGACCCTGGGTCAGGATGTATTGATAAGTGAAAAAAGCAAGTCAGAATATAAAATTATTACGTTAATTTACAAAGTGCAATATAATGCAATTTATACTACAAAATGAGGGTGTGGCACAAAAACGTCTATTTTTTTATTTGTGCCTCCTAGACATATGTAAATGCTTAAGTAAAGTCTGAGGCATTAAAAATATATATGTGTGTTTTAAAAAGGGGCAGGGAGCATGAAAGGGATGCTACACGATTAGTGTCCCTGTGGCAAGAGCTTCCAGAATAGTTTTGAGCAATAAAGCCAGTTTTTCCAAAGTGTCACCGGCTTCACAAACTCATCTCTGAGGGTTTCTTTCCCCAGAGAAACTCCCTGGGCTAGAGCCTGCGCTTTCCTGACTTATCCAGCAGGGGGCAGAAGCACCATGAGTCGGCTATCCTGAGACCTGGAATTTAGGGCTGATTCAGCCTTCTCTAGCAGTGGACATTTGGCTTGCTTCTCCACCATTAAAGGGTGATTATTTTTAAGTTGTCCTGCAGAGAAACAGATTCAAATATGTACTCTTGGCTACATATTTTAAAAATTGAGGGGCGCCTGGGTAGCTCAATCAGTTAAGCGTCAGACTCTAGGTTTCCATTCAGGTCATGAGCTTAGGTCATGATCTCAAGGTTCATGGGCTCTAGGGTGTAGCTAGGCTCTACGCTGACAGCTTGGAACCTGCTAGGGATTCTCTCTCTCTCTGCCCCTTCCTAGCTTGTACTCTCTCTCTCTCTCTCTAATAAATAAATGTTATCAAAAAAAGATTGCTTTAAAAAAATTCAGAATAGGGGGCGCCTGGGTGGCTCAGTTTGTTAAGCATTGAACTCTGGTTTCCACTGAGGTCATGGTCTCACAGGTCCAGGGATCGAGCCCCTCTAGGGCTCTCTGCTGGCAGCATGGATCCTGCTTGGGGTCCTCCCTGCCTTTCTCTGCCCCTCCTCATTCATGTATGCACTCTCTCGCTCTCAAAATAAATAAATACATTTTTTTAATTTAAAAATTCAGAACATGCATTTGAATTCAGTGTACGATTTAAATTTTCTCCCAAAACAAGAATTATCCCAATTAACGTTTTTTATTAGGGAAGTGAAATATATTCCTCACAATTATTTATTTATCTATTTATTTATTGTATTTATTATATTTTTAGTATAAACTGGAAGACTTATAGCCATATAGTATATTTATCTATTTATTTATTATATTTATTAATTTTTTTAGTATAAACTGGAAGACATAACCGTATCTGGAGAAAACACTTTATTTTTTTCTTTTCCTTTCAAAAAATTTTTTTTCAATGTTTATTTATTTTTGAGAGACAGAGCACAAGCTCGGGAGAGGCAGAGAGAAGGAGACACAGAATCCAAAGCAGGCTCCAGGCTCTGAGCTGTCAGCACTGAGCCTGAGATGCACGAACTGCAAGATCATGACCTGAGCCAAAGTCAGACACTTAACCGACTGAACCACCCACCCTTTTGCAGACTTAAGCACATATGAACAGTTTGCCAACAGGGCCATCATACCGTTTTATAGTTGCTTCTTTTCAACTAGATCAACAAAATCTCATAGACATCTCTTAAGTTCTCAATTTTAAATGAGGTTTACATGCATGTTATTAATCCAGTTCTTTCCGTTAAAAGAAAAGCATCCTGACACTGAGCGAGATGGGCCAAGACCCCACACCATTGTTTGGGCTTCAGATCTGGAGTTGTCCTGACCACAAGGGCCTAGCATTTCGAGGAGCAAATCAGCAGCAGAGGAAGCCAAGTCCATCCTTGGAGTCACACCTCTAAATGGCATGGAGTTTTGACAGCCAAGAGCTTATGGGCTCTGTGGTCTTTTGTAGGTTTCCCTACACAGTGGCTTCCTGGATGGTGGATGTTATTTCCATTTATCAGATGACAAAAGATAATCACAGATCAGCTTCAGAATCTCTCTTGGAAGAGTGACTGAGCTGTCTATCTGCATATTGTGTGGGCTGGTTTACTAGAAAGTGAAGATTTTGGATGGCCAGATTCTAGCTGCTTCCCCACAGGGAAGATGATGACCTCAATTGTAGAAAGTTATAAACACACCCTTTGCTCATTCTATTATTTGGGGAGGGAGGTTAGTTCAAAAAAAGGATAAAGTAATGTCTTCATATGTAAAGAGATATCAGATTTAAACTTTCTTTCTGGCACCGTTCTTCCGGTTGTGCTAAATCTACATCCTAGGAAACTTAACCAGATGAAAAAGAAATTTTGATTTTTTTAAAGCATTTATTTCTTGCTTTGGAAGTGATTTAAATAAATAGAAAGTTGAAGGATTGGCTGACAAGTAGGAGAAAGAACATCCCATTTGGAGCGGACAAAACCAATGTCCAAGGAAGCTAGGACTATTTTGTCAGCTCAGAGAAAATGTGGTATCCTTTGCTCAGAGGCATAAAGAAGGATTCCAAACCCAAACATCTTGGCAGACAATGGTCCAGACAATGGCTGAACTGAATAATCAAAACCACGGGAACAATAAGCCCCAGATGCAGAAAGGGACCTGGGTGGTCTGGCTTGTGGTGAGGTGACAGCTTGCCAAGCAACCAGGTCCCCCAGTGTCGAGTTTGGTACTTGTATTCCTTCTTACTCAGGATTGAGGTCACAGGAGATGATCTGTCCTGGTTTAAACTACCAGGTTTCAGACCATCCCCAAATGTCCAGAATATCAGCCTGATTGGAGTCTGAAAAGCATATTTCATTACATATATGTTGGTTTTGACACGATGGAAGGCGAAGGTTGTTGAAGGTATAAATGTCTGTTTCACAGAACAACTAAATATGAACAACTTCATTAAGAAAGGGTCTCATCCCAGTGTCAAGGCAGCAGATGATGCAGAGAATGTTTCCAAATTGCTGTGAAATGCACTTGTCTTGGGAGATGATAAACCAAAAATAAGAGAGGGGATCATAAATCTAAATGTAACAGCTAAAAACTATAAAGCTCTTAGAAGAAAACAGAGGAGCAAATTTTCATGACCTTGGATTAGACAATAGTTTTTTAGACATCACATCAAAGACACAAATAATAAAAGAAAAAAATAGATAAGTTGGACTTCACCAAAACTGAGACTTTTGCACTTCAAAGAACACCATTAAGAAAATGAAAAGGTCATCACAGAATGGAAGAAAATATTTGCAAATCCTATATCTGATAAAGGACTTATTACCAGAATGTATAAAAATTCTTACAACTCAACAGTAAATAAACAAATAACTGGATTTTTAAATTGGGCAAAGGAATTAAATAGATCTACAAATGGTCAATAAATACATGAAAATATAGTCAACATCATCAGCTAGCAGGGAAATGCAAATCAAAACCACAATGAGATACCACATCACACTCACTAAGATGGTTAAAATAAAAAAGACAGATAATTCCAAGTGTTGACCGGGATATGGAGAAATGGGATCTACATACATGGCTGGTAAGGCTGTAAAATGGTACAGTCTCTTTGGAAATGGCAGGACATTCCTCAAAAAGTTAAAATTTCTTTGCACTCTTAGGTATGTATGTGTATACATAAGATAATTGAATATATATATATTTATGTAAAAACTTGTACAGGAATGTTCATAGCAGCATTACCCAAAGGGCCAAAAAGCAAAACAACCAAAATGTCCACCAACTGATGAACAGATAAATAGAATGTGGTAGGTCCATAGGATGAAATAATATTCATCCCTAAAAAGGAATGAATTAGGGCGCCTGGGTGGCTCAGTCAATAAAGCGCCCGGCTTTGGCTCAGGTCATCATCTCACGGTTTGTGGGTTCGAGCCCTGCATCGAGCTCTGTGCTGACAGCTAGCTCAGATCCTGGAGCCTGCTTCAGATTCTGTGTCTTCCTCTCTCTCTGACCCTCCCCTGCTTGCGCTGTCTCTCTCTGTCTCTCAAAAATAAATAAAAAACATAAAAAAAAATTTTTTAAGGAATGAATGACTGATATATGTTACAACACAGATGAACCTTGGAAGCACTGCACTAAGTGAGAGAAGCCAGACATAAAAGGCCATGTACTGTATGACCCCATTTATATGACATATCTAGGACAGGCAAATCCATGCAGCTAGCAGGCAGATTACTGGTTGACAAGGCCTGGGTGAAGGGGGATGAGGAAGGACTGCTGAAGGGTATGAGGTTTCTTTTGGTGGGTAACGAGATGTTCTGGAATTGGTACAAAAGAATGGTTGCACAGTCCTGTGAATATACTAAAATCAATGAATTGTATACTTTAAAAAGATGGATTTTATTGATGTGAATTATATCTCAATAAAGCCATCACAGCAAATAAATAAATAAATAAATAAGAGAAATAAATGAGTGAGTGAATGAATGAATGAATGAATGAAGGTCACCGACAGGCAGATCGCTTCTCCCTAATTAACAGGAACCTGGGGCTCTAGGTATTGACCCTGGTCAGGCAGCCAGAAGTGACTCATACTCGAGCTGCCAAGGAAGGAGTGAAGAACAATCAGCAGACACCCACGGCAGCAGTGTAACCGACACCTCTTAGTCCCTTCTCAGTGGGAGAATCCTGGTAGGTGGCAGCCCGTGGAAACTGAGGAAACCAGAATTGAGCAAGAGGGAGTGGCAGGAAGGTAGAAGGAGGAACTGGTAGCACACGGCCAGTTTGATAGCTTCCTGAAAGCAGGTATGAGTAGAGAAGATAGTAAGGGCACCGAGCAGAAACTGGGGCACGTGGGTGGCTCAGTTGGTTAAGCGTTTGACATCGGTTCAGGCCATGATCTCATGGATTGTGAGTTTAATCCCTGCATTGGGCTCCATGCTGCCAGTGTGGAGCCTGGTTGGGATTCTTTCTCTCTCTCTCTCTCTCTGCCCCTTCCCAGCACATGTGTACTCTCTTTTTCTCTCAAAAATAAATAAATAAACTTAAAAAAAAGAAACAAGAAATTGTGCATGACTTGTGGAAGTAGTCATCCATTGTCCCCAAAGTGATTTGTAACATTCATTTCATTCAGTAAGCTTGTGTGCCAAGCAGGTGCTAGCCATGGGCAACAGAAGGAAACTGAGAGCCAGGAGCTTGCAGCCTGCTGAGAAAGATAGACAGTAAGTTACTCTATAGTACAATAGGCACAATGGTGAAAGTAGGTGTCAGAGCAGAGAAGGGTCACCAGATTCAGACTAGATGGTCAAGGAGGGCTGTCTGGAGGAGGAGGTACTTGAGAAGAATCTGTGCCTTTGAGGAGATGCTGCCATTTCAGAAAACTGCAGCCTAGGGAAGCTGGCTAAATCCCTTCAGGTAATCCAAGATAGAGGCCAGACAAGAACCCATTCCATGTTCATAAGCCAGCCATCTGTCCTTTTGCTGAGACCTTCATCTTCCACCGCTTCTAGCTCTCATTCTGGACCACTTTGTGATCTTAGGCACTTTAGATCTATTCTAAATCTAAACTGAAAATGTCCTCCCCTAAGGAATTAGAACTGCGGTGGTTCTTTATGGAGATGATATAATTTAGGCTAGTTGTTTCCCTTTCTGTAAGTGAGTTGTGTGCAGGTGCATAGGAGGAAAAGTTTGGAGTCACCAAATAAAGACCCCCTTCAGGGCTTCTTGGGCGGATAGAGTCAGAGTCCTTTCTCTAGATTGACATCTGGGTGCAATTGTCTGGCCCTACACATCCCCCCCAGGGCCCAGAGGTAGGTGTTTGGTGGCCTGAGATGGTGACGTCCTTAGCATTCAGAAAACTGGGAAGGGCCTGAAGTTGGTGGAGAAGGCCCGTCCCTTTTCCCAAGTACTTTACAAACGCAACTATTTTTTCCCTCTGTGTTCCACGATATAAATAGGCCGAGGAGCCTTGATTTAGCAGCAATGGCACTGCCAGCCACAGAACTCATGAACAGCCAGAGATTGATGAGTAAATAACTTTTTTGTCCTAGTGATGCCTCTTGATTGTTGAGTGTCTGCTCTGGAAGAAAAGGCAGGAAATGAGTGTCCCAGAAATGAGTTACCCACAGTTAGCGTGACCCTTGGATTGAAGTTCTAGAAAACAGCAGGCTGGAAAGGTTTGGCCAGACAGGATTGGCTGATACATCCAATCAGTCTGATGGTTTATATCAACTTTCAGAAGGTAGTAACCAAGCAGGTAACTGTTTGATTTTCTGGGTCAACTGGGTCACTGAATCCTGTTTTAATTATAACACACTCCAAAACTGCCTGTTATGAATTGGATTATGTTCCCCTCAAAGAAATTTGTGGACATCTTAACACTAGTCCCTCAGAATCTGCCCTTATTTAGAAATAGGTCATTTCATGAGGCCCCTGGGTGGCTCAGTCAGTTAAGCATCCAACCTCAAGCTCAGGTCATGATCTCATAGTACATGAGTTCGAGCTCCATGCTGGGCTCTGTGCTGACAGCTCAGAGCCTGGAGCCTGCTTCAGATTCTGTGTCTCCCTCGCTCTCTGCCCCTCCTCTGCTTGTGTTCTGCCTCTCTCTCTAAAATATAAGTAAATATTTGGGGCGCCTGGGTGGCTCAGTCAGTTGAGCGTCCGGCTTCAGCTCAGGTCATGATCTCATGGTTGTGGGTTCGAGCCCCGCATCGGGCTCTGTGCTGACAGCTAGCTCAGAGCCTGGAGTCTACTTCGGATTCTGTGTCTCCCTCTCTCTGACCCTCTCCTGCTCATGCTATCTCTCTCTGTCTCTCAAAAATAAATAAAAAACATTAATTTTTTTTTAAATATAAGTAAACATTAAAAAATTAAAAAAAGAAAAGAAATAGGTCATTTCAGATGTGATTAGTTAAGATGAGGTCATGGTGGAGTAAGAATAACCCTTAATCCAATACGACTAGTGTCCTCATAAGCAGACGGTCGTGTGCAGGCAGACACACGGGGAGAAGTCTATGTGGAGATTGTAGACCGAGACTGGAGAGATGCAGCTACATGCCAAGAGATGCCAGGGAGAGCCACCAGCCCACCACAAGCAGGGCGAGGAAGGATTCTTCTGCAGGTTTCAGAAGGAACGTGGCTTTGCTGACACCTTGATTTTGGACTTCTAGCCTTCAAAACTGTGAGACAATGATTTCTGTTATGTTAAGCCCCCAAATTTGTGGTCCTTGCTTACAGCAGCCCAAGGAAGCTAATAATACAGTCTCCCAAGCCTGAGGCTTTCTTGGCAGGCACAGAAAAGTCTGTAGTCTTTATTGGAAGGGCAGAATTTTGGCATTTGTTTCTGTTTTGTAAAAAATGTTTTTTCAAATCTCCTGGAACTCTCGTGCTGTTCTTTTTTTCTTTTAATTTTTTTTAATGTTTTTTATTTATTTTTGAGAGACAGAGAGAGACAGTGCGAGCAGGGGAGGATCAGAGAGAGAGGGAGATACAGAATCCAAAGACAGGCTCCAGGCTCTGAGCTACTTGTCAGCACAGAGCCCGATGCGGGGCTTGAACCCAGGAACCTGAGATCATGACCTGAGCCGAAGCCAGATGCTCAATTGACTGAGCCACCCAGGCGCCCCTCTGGTGCTGCTCTTAAGAGTGCTGATGGCAATCAGGGCTGGCTGTCATATGTCTCACTCCTGTAGCTCAGCTTCCTTGAGAAGCACCTGGAAATGCCACATTCAGATTCTATGTGAGACTGAATGAATGAAAAAGGTGGGCCTCTTTTCCCTAATTCTGAACACACATTGCACGGCTTACACTTTCGTATGCACCGGTAGTCTTTCTCATGTCCTCATTCGGTCAACAAGCCCATATTGTGCACCTGCAGTGTGTCGTGGCCTCTGCCCTCGCTGAGCCTCCAGCCAGAGGCAGCTTCCCACTCCTCCACAGCTCCACCCATGGAGATCCTGCCTCTGAGCCTTTCCAAGCCTTCTCATTGAGTAATGCCTGGCTAACCTATGGCTTATTTCCAGTGGTCGCAAACCTCCATCTCTGAAGGAAGAGATGAGTTTTTGGACTACCCAGAGTCCCTCAGAGCCATATCTGGGAAACAAAATGTATGATTAAGCTGGGGGGAACAAAAGGTTTAGGTCTTTGTTTTTCCTCCAAAAAACCTCAAAAAAAAAAAAAAACCCACCCTGAAATATTTTAATCATAATACCAATGGGATACTTAAACATTTTTTAATGTTTATTTTGAGAGAGAGAGAGAGAGAGAGAGAGAGAGAGAGAGAGAGAGAGTATACACAAGAAGGGAAAGGACAGAGAGAAAGGGAGACAGAATCCCAAGCAGTCTTGGCACTGTTGGCACAGAGTCCAATGTGGGCTCAAACTCACCAACAGTGAGATCATGACCTGAGCTGAAATCAAGAGTCGGACGCTTAACCGACTGAGCCACACAGGAACCCCCGGGGAGACGGTTTCAACTCAAGCCCAATTCAAGCCTCTGTAGCCTTTCCTCATCTTTTTCTATGTTGTTTTTCCTCTGCCCTAGAAAGGGGAGCAGGTGAAGGAACAGGATCTTTATCTCTCCTTTCTCTCTTTTGATCTTACTCTTGAGTAAATAGATGGTCTAGGCTCAAGTCTTTCAAAACAGCCTGTGCTTCCCAGAGTGAGGCTCTTTTTTTTTTTTTTAATGTTTATTTATTTTTGAGAGAGAGAGAGAGAGACAGATCATGAGCAGGGTAGGGGCAGAGAGAGAGGGAAACCGAATCTGAAGCAGGCTCCAGACTCCAAGCTGTCAGCACAGAGCCAGGTGCAGAACTCGAACTCATGAACCGCGAGATCATGACCTGAGTCGAAGTGGGACACATAACTGACTGAGCCACCCAGGCGCCTTCCCAGAGTGAGACTCTTGATTGCCCGGCTTTACCAGGGATCTTCTTCCAAGGTTGTAGTATAATTGTGATGCGAGCCTCATCGCAGCTGCCATAACACATCACAAGACGCGCACATGGCAGAGACACTCAGAGGTGAAGCTGCGAATGAAAACCGGAAGCAAGCCGGGCTTTCCACTGCAGAGTCTCCAGATGCCTGGGAAAATAAATGACTCTCCATCTTCTGCCGCAGTGAACTGATCCTTGTTTCTAAGTCTAGACTATTCCTTTATGGTGTATTGAGACAGCAGTGTTTTAAGTCAGCATTTCAGGAGGCAACCATACATCTAAAAATCGTATCTTGTTACATCAGAAGAATACCATCTCTGCAAAAGGGTGAGGGGGATTCACTCGCTCATTCATTCATTCATTCATACATTCACCAGTTATGTATGAAGTGACAGGCACTTTGACAGGCGGCAGGAAATCAAAAGCTGGAATTAGGGTCTCTATCATTGAGAGGCTCATGGTGGGGAGAAAGACATAAGCAGAATCTTGCCGGAGTCCAGCTGCAGCAGGTCCAGGATTCCTCTGAAGGATGGAGGGTGTGGGCATGAATAGGATGGGAATCTTCGAAGGGGGAAGGGAATGAGAGAGCCACGAGGTTCTTTCTGATCAGCAGGCAGACATCCCAGCTCTGACCAGAGAGTCAGCTTTATTTATTGAAAAATTGTATAGGGTACAAAACAGAGGTGGCAATTGCTTGAGACAATAATTTCTGATAACAAATTCTTTGGTATGTAAAAATTTCTCAGAACATAGATTGGTGGAAGACTCATGCATAATCTTCACCAATAGGTGACTAGATGCTTATCACATGAGATAGGAAGGGATCTTTAGCATTCAAACACAAGGCAACGTTTTTAACATAGCAAAGGCAAGAGTTAGGTCTTTGTGAGCAGGGGTCAATAGTCTGTTTTCCAAGGGGAAGAAAAACAGGTTTTCTCAGGAAATGTAACATTTACTCCTATAATCACAAAAGAAAAAACTCCTATAACAAGTGTTTTCACAAGGTACAATTCACATATTTTTAGCATAAGAAGGCAAGTCACTCCTGATATCAGTCAGTCAGGTGCCTTGGGGGTCCGTGCTCAAGCAGAAATTGAGTGGGGGTTGAGTGGGTGCAGATGCCAGTCGCCATCTGACGGTGGGCGGCCTTGCAAACCTGCCTTACTTCAGAGATGGCTCCCAGCAGAATCTGGTGTGAGATGGCCCACATGTAACCAGGACATCTTGGAAACCTAACCCACCACTCAAACCACAGTCTCCAAAAACATTCCCTGAGCAGGCAAAGGAGAGGGACACACCACTCATCACCAAAAAGAATTCCTAAATCCCCTCTTTTTATTTACTTGTGGCTGTTGTTGTTTATTTGTTTACTAACCTCTGTGCCCAATGTGGGTCTCAAACTCACAATTCCAAGGATCAATTTTTGCACGCTCTACCGCTCTACGACTGAGCCAGCAGGGTGCTCCTTGACCTCTTTTCAAAGCGTCTCTGCAGTTGCCACATCTCAGCCCTCATCTCGTCCAGCCCTGAAAGCAGGATCTTAGCCTTTTCTCTCCTCCCCACAATACTCTTCTGCTTGCAACCTGGTTTAGTAAAACAAGACTTGATCTCAAGAATCTCTCAAGATTGCTTCTAAGGAGTCTCAAATCGATGTGTCTGGAGGACCATAAAGTATAAGGCAGGAGGCCGGAGACCAGAGAGGAAGCCTGGAGTCAGAGTCATGCGGCCTCCATAAGCCAGACCATTTCTCATCGTGGCTGCACCTACGCTTGCCCTTTTGAAACAGAAACCAAACAGCCTCCCCTGCTTCCCTCCTTCCTTCCCCTTTTCTCTTTCTTTGGTGAAAAAATTGAGTGGTCTGTCCTCACAGTCTGCACATGGCTAATAACATTGCCATGGTGGTGGAGTTTTTAACATAGTCTCCGGTACCCCATATTTCCTTATAGTTAGCTTTTAAGATTTAATCAGATTTAGGTCTGACTTTTTTTGGTTAGACTACTTTTGGGTTGCCAGGTATGGAAAATAAAAATATAGGATGCCAGGTAAGTTTGAATTTATGATAAATAATAAATAGTTTTCATTATGCCTCATGGAGTTGAAATACACTAAACATTATTTGATATTCATTTGAAATTCAGTCCTAACCACTTTATAAGAGATATTACATCTATCCATGAGGAGGCATAGAACATCCTGCTCTCTCTTTTTGGAATGTTAGCAGCTGATCATGGCCTAGATTGGTTATTTCCCTAGAGGTTGTAAAATTGTGGTGCTCTAATTCTCTCTTTTTTTCTTCATTTCTTAGCTGGAGTATATGTCTTTAAAGGGAAACTTTCCTTCATCAACTCTTTGGTTTACCTGATAACTTTCATGTAGGAAAGGTAGCATGTGTGTTTAATTCTTTACTTTTCTTTGCCAGCTTTCAGAATAAAACATCCTCCAAGGGGAGAAATGGGAAGAGTAGTTGGAAAGAAATCTAGGGGCAAGGAAATGTATGTTCAAGACAGGAGATGCTGGGGCAGCTGGGTGGCTCAGTCGGTCAAGTGTCCGACTTCAGTTCACGTCATGATCTCATAGTCCGTGGGTTCGAGGCCTGCATCGAGTTCTGTGCTGACAGCTCAGAGCCTGGAGCCTGCTTCGGATTCTATGTCTCCCGCTCTCTCTCTCTCTCTCTCTCTCTCTGTCCCTCCCCCACTTGTGCTGTGTCTCTCTTAAAAATAAATAAACATTAAAAAAAAGAGGGAGGGGGCGCCTGGGTGGCTCAGTCGGTTAAGCCTCCGACTTTGGCTCAGGTCAGATCTCACATTCGTGGGTTCGAGCCCCGCGTCGGGCTCTGTGCTGACAGCTAGCTCAGAGCCTGGAGCCTGCTTCCGGTTCTGTGTCTCCTTCTCTCTCTGCCCCTCCCCCTCTCATGCTCTGTCTCTGTATCAAAAATAAATAAAACATCAAAAATTTTAAAAATATATATATATAAAAAAAAGAGAGAGAGAGGGGCGCCTGGGTGGCTCAGTCGGTTAAGCGTCTGACTTCAGCTCAGGTCATGATCGCACGGTTCGTGGGTTCAAGCCCCGCGTCGGGCTCTGTGCTGACGGCTAGATCAGAGCCTGGAGCCTGTCTTCGGATTCTTTGTCTCCCTCTCTCTCTGACCCTCCCCTGCTCGCGCTGTCTCTCTCTCTCTCCTCTCTCTCAAAAATAAATAAAACATTTAAAAAAAGAGAGAGAGAGAGAGAGAGAGAGAGAGAGAGAGAGACGGGAGATGCTGTGTAATAAACAGAGATGACCTCATGTAGTGGGAGATTCTAATTACACAGGACTGAGAAGCCAAGGCTTTATGAGACTTTTGGGATAATCCAGGCAGGAAAGGATGCTCCAAAAATGCATCCTCCAAAAGTGATCAATGAGTTGTGTTCTTTCCTTTAAAAGTATCATTGGGGCACCCAGCTGGCTCAGGCGGAGGGGCGTGCAACTCCTGATCTTGGGGTTGTGACTTAGGGCCCCATGTTGGGTGTAGAGATTATAAAGAAATAAACTTAAAACAAAAATTTAAAGGTATCATTTAAAATACAGGGATTTTGATGTGTATGTCTTTTGATCCACGCTACCATTGTTCTCTCTTATTCTCAAACTGCCCCATCTTGGTCAGTGGGAACTTCTTGAACTTGGCTTCTGAGTCCTTTTTTTTTTTAACTTTATTATTTTTAAGTAATCTCTACACCTAACACGGGGCTCAAACCTAAAACCATAAGATCAAGAGTCATACACTCTACTGACTGAGCCAGCCAAGCACTCCAGACTTGGCTTCTGAGTCTTTTTTGATGCCATCCAGGTAGTCTGTGTTACCTTCTTTGCTTTCTGGTGTAACAAGATGTTCCAGATTCATCTTACACATTCCTAGCCCAGACTTAGAATCAAACATTTCTCTGAGAAACCCCTCTAATGTGAGATGATGTTTAGAGATTAAACATTTCTGACTTTGCTATTTAAAATCATAATAACCCCCAGGGTGCCTGGGTGGCTCAGTTGATTAAATGGCCAACTTTGGCTCATGTCATGATCTCATGGTTCATGGGTTTGAGCCTCGCATTGGACTCTGCTGTCTGCACAGAGCTCGCTCGCTTCAACTCCTCTGTCTTCCTCTCTCTCTGCCGCTCCCCCTCTTGTCCTCTCTCTCTCTCTCAAAAATAATAAACATTTTTTTAAAAAACACTCTTTTGGGTGCCTGGGTGGCTCGGTCTGTTACACATCTGACTTTGGCTCAGGTCATGATCTCACGGTTTATGGGTTCGAGCCCCGCGTCGGTCTCTGGGCTGACAGCTCTGAGCCTGGAGCCCTCTTCAAATTCTGTGTCCCCTCTCTCAATCTGTTTCTCCCCCGGTCCCTTGTTCTCCATCTCTCTCTCAAATATAAATAAATAAACATTAAAAAAAACTCTTGAAAAATAAAATAAAGTCATAACAACCCCCATAACAAACACACATACAAATACTTCCGGAGGTCCCCTTACCCCGATCTATTTTATTCCTTATGATTTATCACCTTCTAACATATCACATCATTTGCTTTAATTATGTTTACTGCCCATCTTCTGCCATGAGACTGTAAGTTCCTCAGAGGCAGAGACTTTTGTCTATCTCTTCATGGCTTGGTACATATTAGGCATTTAATAAACATTTCTTGAAGAAGAGAATGACTGAAAGTCATCAAATTAAAATTTGAAATGTCCATTCTCACTGCTGGTAGACAGTGGGCTGGGGAGGGACCATTGTAAAGCAGGGAGGCCAGTGGAGAGGCAATTTCCATTGTCAGGTGACACATGAGGGTGTCATGGAGATGGAGGTAGAGCTGACCAAACACGGGGACAGACGAGAGATGGGGGTTGAGGGTAAAGGCAGAATGAAAGAGGACTCCTGGAATCTTGGTCTGAGCAAATAGATGGATAAAGATGCTAAAGGGATGAGAAGAAAGATAAAGGAGAGGGTCTGAGGATAAAGAGAATCGAGGGCTCCATCTTGGAAATAGATGTCTGTTAGACAGCCAAGTGGAGAGATGAGTCTGGGCTCAGGAAGAAGACAAAATTGGCACAGTCATCAGCATTCGGGGGGTATTTAGAACTCTGGGATGGGATGAGATCCTCTTGAGAGCTTCAGGGAGAGACTAGAAGCTGTTTCAGGACCAATCCCTGAGGTACTCCCAACATGGAGCAACCAGCTGAAGGAGGAGGAGCCTGCCAAGGAACTGAGATGAGGAGGCTAGAGAGATAGAAAACCAAGAGAGAGCATCGTCATCAAAACCAAGGGAAGACGAGAACCAAGGAGAGCAGGCAGACTACTAGTTCAAGAGGCTTTGTGGAAGGGGAGAAATGGGAGCAGTAGCCAGAGAGAGATGTGGGGGCAAGGAAAAGGTATATTCAAGATGAGAGATGCTGTGTAATACAAAAACGACCTCACATAGCGGAAGATTCTCATGATACGGGACTGGGAAGCCAGGACAGTAGGAGACTCTTCACATAATCCGGGCAAGAAAGAAGGGCCTGAATCAGGACAGGAAAGTAACACTGTATGAACTTACAAAGTGGGTTGACTAGAGATCTCCCGATTCCAGACCAGGAGGTAAATAAATGTCAGGATACAGAATTTCTCAGGATCCAAGCCTGTCTGCTCAACAGCCTTGGCCTTCCTCCCTCCCAAAATAAGCACACAGACCAAAACATCACACCCTTCCCAAAAGCAGAGAAAGCAGGATACACACTGGGATCCTGAACAAACGCCCAACTGCCACCAGAATGGCCTGATCTGGGTTCAAAGCTGAGAAGGCACACAGGGTTTCCTTGTTTCCCCCACTGGACTTAAGTGAGTTTTTAAAGCGCTCTTCTCTGGCTACCCAAGGATTAGCCATGTGTTTCAGCAAGTCATTTAAAATCATTACTCGTCTCTTTTGCTTGAACCTCAAACTTTTGAAATGTACACAGCTTGGCAGGCTGGCCAGGGCAGCTGAGCTTCAAGAGGACGTGTCCTGGCCATCTGTTGCCCCATTTCATACCAGCCTTCTGCCCTTCCCGCCGCCAAGGAGCGCTGGGCTGGACAGGCAAACGCAGCACAAGGACAACTGCAGCCCTGGCTTCTGACAGTTGCTGCACGCAGTCTTGGATGGCGTGGGGGAGGGGAAGCTATCTTGTTTTGCTTCGCCTTGAAGTTATGGAGTCCCCCTCCCCCCATTTTAGAGATCCAGAGAGTTCTAGGGATAGAAACAAAGGACATTATCTGTGATTTTTCCTTTATCAGAGCAGCTCAAACTGTAGTCAGCTACTCAGAGGTGATGCAGGGATGCAATGTGAAGATTAGAATTTCATTTGAAACAATATTTCAGTATTTTAAAAACTGCTATTAAAAAAGTGTTTCTTGTGTAACAATGTGAATGCATTAAATAAACACTTCAAGCCTGGCAATGCCTTGGTGTTAAGTTGCACTGCCAGGGGACTAACTTTGAGGGGAGAACAGTTGATATTAGGATTCTTTTGTATTAATAGACTTTATTTTTATTATTTTTGAAATTTTTATTTATTTTTGAGACAGAGATAGTATGAGCCAAGGAGGGGCACAAAGAGAGAGAGAAGGAGACACAGAAATTGAAACAGGCTCCAGGCTCCAAGTTGTCAGCACAGAACCCACGAACCGTGAGATCATGACTTGAGCTGAAGCTGGATACTTAACCGACTGAGCCACCCAAGCACCCCTATTATTTTTTTTAAGTAGGCTCCATGCCAAATGTGAGGCTTAAACTCACAACCCTGAGATCAAGAGTCTCATGCTCTACCGACCCAGCCAGGCACCCCAATAGACTTTATTTTTTAAGAAAGATTGTAGGGGCACATGAATGGATTAGTCAGTTAGGTATCCAACCTCAGCTCAGGTCATGATCTCATGGTTCATGAGTTCAAGCCCCACATTGGGCTGACCGCTGTCAGCCCAGAGCCTGCTTCCAGATTCTCTGTCCCAGTCTCCCACTGCCCCTCCCCCTCCCAAAAACACTGTCACTGTCTCTCTCAAAATAAATGAATTTAAAAAAATTTTTAAGAAAAATTTTAGATTTAGATAGAAATTGAGCAGATCATACAAAATTCCCATATCACCCTCCTCCCCCCCAGTACTCACCTCCTATTGTTAACAGCTTACATTAGCGTGGTACATTAGTCACAAATGGTGAATCAATTTTGAGACATTGTTATCAACTAAAGTCTGCAGTTTTTTCAAATTTCTTTAGTTTTTACCTAATGGTCTTTTGTTGTTGTTGTTGTTGTTCTGGGATTCCAGGTAGGATTCCACATTGTATTAAAGTGGCATATCTTCTTGGGTTTCTCTTAGCTGTGACGGTTTCTCAGACTTTCCTTTTTGATGATCTCTTGAGTCCTGGTTGAGTATTTTGTTCGATACTTTTCTTTTGGGATTTGTCTGATGCTTTTCTCACCTGTAGGCTGGAGTTGTAGGCGTGGGGGGGGAAGATCAGAGATGTAACGTGCCATTTCCATAACATCATACGGAGTGTACAAAGATACATGCCAGCAACATGGTTTGTGCTTATTGGTGTAGATTGTGACCACCTGGCTAAAGCGGTGCTTGCCAGATTTCCCCACTGTAAAGTTTTCTTTGAAAAAAAAATGTAAGTATGGACTCACAGATATTTACATCATACTTTGGGCTGTAATCAAATGCTACCTTATTTACTCCTCAAATTGTCTACCTTTGGCCACTGGGAGGTCTTTTGGTTGATGCCTGTGACCCTATGACATACCCCCATCAGTACAGTATTTTTGGTCAACTCAGTTTTGTGATTTGTGCTGACTTTGGTGCAAGCTTCTCCTGGCATCCTGAGCCCAGGCTGGCACGGATGGAGGGTGTGCCTTGTGAGGTTCAGTGCTGCACCAGCCTGGGCATGTCTGCTTATAAAGAGCAGAGCAATGAAGAGCTGAGTACTTTCCGCATGGGGTGCACTGGGCTCCATAAACCACCAGGCTTATCCCAGGGACTATGAAGTGATGAAACAGTCGTGTTTGTTTAGTATTTCTTGTAAGTTTTACTTGTTTATTGTCTGACTTCTACATTTATGATGAGGATAAAGAGCAGTTGTTGGATATTTTGATACTCACTCACCTTTTTTTTTAATGTTTATTTTTGAAGGAGAGAGAGAGAGACAGAGAGACAGAGCATGAGCAGGGGAGGGTCAGAGAGAGAGAGAGACACACAGAATCCGAGCAGGCTTCAGGTTCTGAGCACAGAGCCTGATGGGGAGTTTGAACCCATGAGCTGTGAGATTATGACCTGAGCTGAAATTGGAGGCTTAACTGACTGAGCCACCCAGGCACCCCTAACTCAACTTTGAAACAAAAATTTGTATTACTTCTTTCTAGTGTCTAGATTGGTTTAGTTGAAGACCATTCTAATCTCAAAAGACAAATTAGCAGGACTTAAGAGCGCAGACTCTACCGCAGGACTGCCTTGATTTAAACCCTTGACTTTGAGCAAATTATTCCATTCCTCTGTTCCTCAGCTTTTCCACCTTTAACAGGGGAGTGTTAATGATAGATCTACTTCAAAGGTTTGTTAAGTGAGTTAATTAATGTAAGGTGATTGGAGCAGGGCCTGGCATGTAGTGGGTGCTATGTAATGGTGTCTATTATCATTACTTATAACCATCTGCTGCGGCCTTAATGTTTGTGGCCCCCCCTCCCAATTCATATGTTGAAATCCCAATCCCCAAGGTGATAGTATGGGGGAGGGGGGTGTTGGGAGGTGATTAGGTCATAAGGATAGAGCCCTGATGATCAGAATTAGCACCCTTATGAAAGAGGCCCCACAGATCTCTCTAGCCCTTTCTGTCATGTGAGAATCCGATGAGAAGTCTGCTAATCTGAAGAAAGCCATGCTGGCACTGTGATCTTGGACTTCCAGTCTCCAGAACTGTGAGAAATAAATTTCTGTTGTTTATAAGCCTCCCAATCTTCAGTATTTTGCTATAGCAGCCCAAATGAACTAAGATGCCTCCCATTTATGTGATCAGAATTTTCTCAGAATTGGGTGGCCAAAAGCAAAATAGAAAAACAAGTTGGATGCCGAAACTGACTGTGAATCAGCCAGGGCTTTGGTTTAAGGCACAACAGGAACTGGCTCTGGATGAGTAAAGCTGAAGAGGAATTCATGGAAAGGATGTTGAGTAGCCTATGGAATCTCAAGGAAGGCAGGAGAGCCAGGCACAAGGCATGAATGAGAACAAAGGATGCTGGGAAGTAGCTAGGAGCATGGCCAAAATTGTGGCCCAGAGGTTATCCAAAGCCCTGCCCTGGCCTCAGAACCCTGGGGAGCTTGGGCCACAGCCAGGGCTGGGGCCTGAAAGATGACCGGGCTGCTGCCGCTACCCTGGAATCTGGACATGGCTGCCACAGCTGCTGCCACCCCCACTGGAGAAGCTTCTCTGCGGGGTTCTCTCTGTGGTCTCTGATTCAGGATCCAGGCGGTGCTCCTGATTGGCCAAGCTCAGGTCACGTGTCTGAGTCCTGCCAATGAAGGAGGCTGGGAAGTAAGTGTCATGATTTCATTCTCTTTAGTAAGAGGTGAGCAGTGGACTCTAACTTCCACTAAGACTCATAAGATAGAGTCTTCCACGCACCTGGGAAGGGATTCTGATGCTGGACAGCCAAAAAGTGACAAATGTCCTCTATCAACCCTGCTTTCAGAATTTGTTCCATCATAGTAACATCATTGGTGGACTTTATAATAAGTAAGATTGAAAAACACTGGCCCAGTGCTCTGGTGTTCCTTCAAGCTTGAGGTATAAGAGACTGATTTTTGTGAGTTCTAAGGAAGATAAAAGCTTGGTTGGATTTGGGTAGGAGCTTTTCACAGAGACTGTGATTCTGAGCCTCACAGGATGTTTTTATAAGAGACAGTAGATGCTCCTGTGATTAACAAAATGCAAATTCTTTTAAAGCATTCAAAAGTGATTGTTTTTATCATTTTGCCTTTTTTTTTTTTTTTTTTTTTTTGATCAACAGATGCCATCCTGTGGAGCCTGATATGTTTGCTTTGAAAAAGAAGTCCTTGGGGTGCCTGGATGGCTCAGTCGGTTAAGTCTCTAACTTTCGATTTTGGCTCAGGTCATAGTCTCACGGTTATGAGACTGAGCCCACTTGGGGCTCCATGCTGGGCTGGGCGTAGAGCCTGCTTAAGATTCTTTATCTCCCTCTCTCTCCCTCAAAAAATGAAAGAAAAAAGTATTCAGAGCCATTTCTGAACTCACTAAGTTGAGAATACTCCTTGTGAGGTTAAGGCGGTTTTGCACGGCCTCCTGCCATCAGATGGTGACCGATGCCTAACCCCCACTCAATTAGTTCTTGAGCCCCAAACCCCCAAGGCACCTTGCTGAATGGTATCGGGAGTGACTTGTCCCCTTATTCTAAAATATGCTGAATGCACCTGGTGAAGGAATTTATTATAGGAATTTCTTCTTTTGTGATTACAGAAGCAAACACTGCATTTCCTGAGAATCCTGTTTTTCTTATACTTCTCCTCAAGCAAACAAACTATTGATTCCTGCTTAAAAAGAACTAACTTTTGCCTTTGCTATGCTAAAGGCATTGTCTTGTATTTGAATGCTAAAGATACCTTCCTTTCTCATATGATAAGCGTCTAAATCACCTACATCAATCACTATTGATAAAGATTATGCATAAGTGTTCTACCAATCTATGATCTGGGACATTTTTACATGTCGAAGAAATTTGTCATCAGAAATCATTGTCTAGGGGCGCCTGGGTGGCTCAGTCGGTTAAGCCTCCGACTTCGGCTCAGGTCAGATCTCACGTTCGTGGGTTCGAGCCCCGCGTCAGGCTCTGTGCTGACAGCTAGCTCAGAGCCTGGAGGCTGCTTCAGATTCTGTGTCTCCTTCTCTCTCTACCCCTCCCTCTCTCATGCTCTGTCTCTCTCTGTATCAAAAATAAATAAAACATTAAAAAATAAAAAAAAAAAATCATTGTCTAAGGCAAATGCCACTTCTGTTTTGTACCCCATACATTTTTTACCATAAATAAAGCTGACTCTCATGTCAGTGCAGAGATGCCTTCTTGGTGATCAGAAAGAAACTCATCTCTCTCTCATTCCTTCCCCCTTTTGCCTACACTGTCCATCCGTCAGGGAACCCTGGACCTGCTGGAGCTGGACACCAGCAAACAAGTCTCCATATTTGAAAGTTGGAGGAACCCTTAGCATTGTTCCAAATTTCCTTTTCCTTTCTTTCCTTTTTAAAGAATTTTTTAAATGTTTATTCATTTTTAAGAGACAGAGACAAAGTGCCCAAGGCGGGGAGGGCAGAGAGAGGGAGACACAGAATGTGAAGCAGGCTCCAGGCTCTGAGCTGTCCGCACAAAGCCTGACGCAGGGCTCAAACTCAAAAACTGCAAGATCATGACCTGAGCCAAAGTTGGATACCCAACTAAGTCACCCAGGGGCCCCTTTTAAGATATTTTTAAAGAATTTTAAAAACTTTTTTATGTTTTTTTATTTATTTTTGAGAAACAGAGAGAGACAGTGTGAGCAGGGGAGGGTCAGAGAGAGAGGAAGATATAGAATCCGAAGACAGGCTCCAGGCTCTGAGCTAGCTGTCAGCACAAAGCTCGATGCGGGGCTCGAACCCACGAACCACGAGATCATGACCTGAGCTGAAGCCAGACATTTAAGCGACTGAGCCATCCAGGCGTTCCTTTTTAAAGAATTTTTAAAAGTGTATTTACTTATTTATTTTGAGAGAGAGAGCATGCCCACAAATGGTGGATAGGCAGAGAGAGAGAGGGAGAGAGAAAGAATCCCAAGCATGTTCTACATTGCCAGCCCAGAGCCCAACGCAGGGCTTGAACCCACAAACCACGAGATCATGACCTGAGCCAAAGTCTTACACTTAACCAACTGAGCCAGTCAGGCACCCCCCAAACCTTCCTTTTCTAAATGGAGTCCCAAAAGGTGAAGTGACTTATGCAAGGTCACACAGCTGTCCAGCCCCACAGTCACTGCCGTTCGGAGGCAGGTCTTGAGAAGAGACCCACAGCGGCTTTCAAATACTTGCTTGTGGCTATTGTTGTTGCTTTATTTGCCCTTTCTTTCTGGAGCAGGAAAGCCCCAGTGGCTTTCTCTCTGCTTTCAGTCTTGAAAGAAGAAGGAGAAGGAGGAGGAGGAGGAGGAGGAGGGGGAAAAGAAGAAGGAGAAGGAGAAGAAAAAGAAGAAGGAGAAGAAAAAGAAGAAGAAGGGGAAAGAACAAATAAACATTAGTCACCACACTGCTGCTGGGCTTTCCCTGCTGGATTCTGACCTTTGCCGATCTCAATTCTGCCTCCTCTCAGGGTGGCAGACCTCCTTTGGACTTGCTCCAAATCCTGAAGCCAAATCCCAGGTCCTGCATTCATGTCCTGGCTCCCAGTAGTGCGGCTAGGTCAGATCCTGACATCTGCTGAATGCACCTTGCAATGGAACTGCCCATCCTTTTGCCTGGTCAGCCAGGTCTGGTCACAGGCAGCTCCTTGGAAGCAGGGGCCATGTTCTCCCCTTCTGGGATCCTCAAAACCCAATAGGATATGACCCAGCAAATCCTTGTAGAAGAGGTTTGACCTGCTGTATTTGAGTGTTGCCCACACCTAATCATGACCAACTAGAACAAAGAGAGGTGGAGATGCTAAGTGGACATACTACGTGAGAGATTTTCCTTTTATATTACTTGGGGGTATTTCCGGTTGGTACTGACACCAGTTGTTTCTATCTGAAATCCCAACACCGGAGACAAGATTTGGGCTCTGGTCTAACTGGGCCAGAGCAGGGGAAAGTGTCTTGGGAATCCAAAGAGAACTTCAGGGTCAGATAAAATCATCTGAGGTAAACCAGAGGCAAGACCTTCATTCATTCATTCATACATTCATTCATTATGAATTGAGTACCATATGTGTCACGTTCTATGCTAGGAACCTAGAAATTCTATGGTAAATGAGACAGATTCTGTGTCCTCAAGATGGTTAGAGTGAGAAAGACAAAGCAGGGGACTTGTGTGCATAATGGATTATGATGCCGAAATAATAATAGTTAATATTTATTGAGTGTTCATTATATGCCAGACTCTGTACTAGGCCACACAGTGTGTTAGGCACTCCTCACTGGAATCCTCTTAGTAGGTATTGTTATTATTTCCATCTTACTGATGAAGAGATGGAGGAGCAGAGAGGTTAAGTGACTTGCCCAAGGTCACACAGCTGGGGCGAATGGCATACCTGGAACTTAAATCCGAGTAGTTTGACTCCAAGATCTGTGCTTCCGGGTCCCCCATCATAGTTCTGCTTCATCATGATAGAGGAAAGCGGAGGATACTGTCAGAATACGCAAAGTTGCACCTAACATGTTAGGTCGTAGAAGGTTTCTTTGAGGAGGTAACACATAGGCAGAATCCAAAAGGACCAGTCAGAATTAGTTGGGAGAACTGGGGCGGGGAGTGCATGTCAGACTGAACAGCACATACAAAGACTGGAGGCAAGAGGCCAGGGTGCATTAATTCCTGTTTGGTGAGCACCAACTGTGTGTCAAGGATATCTAGAGGCATTCAGAGACCATAACTAGTGCCGACGTGACCGTCTCAGAGTGAGTGGAGAGAAGACTGGAGGGAGAAGAGGCTGAACTGCTCAATAGGCACCAGTTCACTAGGATCCTTAAAAGCCAGGCTAAGGGCTCATGACTTTATCCATGGGACAGTGGAGAGATATGAAAGGATAAGCAAGAGAGTTTCGCAATCAGGTTGCCCTTCAGAAAGCTCAGTTTTAACTGTACTTTGGAGAAGGAATGGAGTCAAGCAAAGCTGAAGGGCATTTTGGTTGTTTCAGGACTTTGTTGGAGGGGAGGTCATCATCAGAGCGGAAGATTGTGGGGACCTAGACACCTAGGCGAGCCTCAGAGGGTAAACAGTCAGTGTTGGTCCAATGTGAGGCAATGGGCCAAAGTCTCACCAGGAAATGAAAGGTAGAGAGTAATCCCAGGCGGCACTTGGCTGACTCAGTTGGTGGAGTGTTAGACTCTTGATCTTGGGGTTGCGAGTTTGAGCCCCGTGTTGGGTGCAGAGAGTACTTAAAAATAGTTTTTAAAAAATTGTTAAAGAAAGAAAATATGTCCAGCAGGTGGTGGGGGCTCAGCAACAGGAATAAGCAACCATTGAAAAAACTCTGGTCCCTGGAGAATTGGATAAGGAAAGAGAATTTTCCACTGGATGAGTTGAAATGGGAGACAACAGGAAATCAGAACCAGGAACCAGGGTCCCCACAGCTGTCCTGGATTGGCGGCAAGACCCAGGATGCTCGTCTGTGAGACAGGGAGGCAGAATTCCTTGTGTCTGCCTCACTCCATCTATAGCTAGGGGGTTCCTGTTTAGTAAGATTCGGCTTCAAGGTCTGTGGGGAAGGGGAATGTGTTGAAGGGGAAAGGACAGAGCTTTGCCATCAGAAAGAATTGGTCTTGAACTTCATCTGGAGCCACTTACTAGTTCTATAACTCCAAGCAAGTTACTTAACCTCCCTGAGCCTCAGCTCAGTCATCTGCAACTGGAGGATAAGAATATATACTCCACACGGCTACTGAGTAAGAATGACAGTACCTACTTCATGAGGTTATTTTAAGAATGTGGCGGTTAATACATGAAAGGTCAGGCTGGCACCAGGGTGGACACCCAGTCAAGTTGCCAACAATCCCCTTTATCAGAAGTCATCTGTGTGCTAGGCCCTGGGCTGAGGGTTTCAGGTGCTATATTCTCTCTCTCTTAAAATTTTTCAATGTTTTTATTTATTTTTGAGAGAGAGGGGGAGATAGAGACAGAGACGGAATGCAAGCAGGAGAGGGGCAGAAAGAGATTGGGAGACACAGAATTGGAAACAGGCTCCAGGCTCTGAGCTGTCAGCACAAGCCTGATACAGGGTTCGAACTCACGAACGGCGAGATCATGACCTCAGCCTACGTCAGATGCTTAATCAACTGAGCCACCCAGGAGCCCCTAAGTTCTCTCTCTCTTAACAAATCAAGGGAGATATTTCTATTCCCGTTTTGTAGGCTAAGAAATGGGCTCAGAAAGGTTAAGAAACTTGCCCCAAATCACATTGGTAGCAAACATATTTTTCATCAAAGCCCACTAATGCTTTTCCAACTTTAGTCTGCATCCTCCGTACAACTTTTTCCATATCAACTCATCCCCTATACTATTTTTTATTTAATATCTTACTTAATTTATTTTAATTAATTTAATTTCAAAACAGCTCTGAAATATAATTCATACACCATACAATTCACTCATTTAAAGAGTTTGGTTAAATTGTTTTTAGTATATTCAGAGTTGTACAACCACTGCCACAATCAACTTTAAAACATTTTTATAATTAATTTACTTTTTTTTTAATTTGAGAAAGGAGAGACAGAGCATGCATTCAAGTGGGGGAGAGGAACAGAGGGAGAGAGAGAGAGAGAGAGAGAGAGAGAGAGAGACAGAGACAGAGAGACAGAGAGAATCTAAAGCATACCCAGCACAGAGCATGACGCGGGGTCTGGATCTTGTTCATGTCCTGAGCCAAATATCGAGATTTGGAAGCTGAACCAACTGAGCCACTCGGGAACCCCACAATTAACTTACTTTCAAAGGAAACTTTGTATGATTCCCATAAATGGAAAACTTGTATTATTTACCATAAACAGAAGGCAAAACAAACATAAGCAGAGCAACAACCAACAGCTAGGTCACGTTATTGCTCTCTAGCTAGTGCCACCTGTTAAGGTCTAAGCTTCAGACTTCTTTCTCTTTGCCAAAAAAGGAGATTAGCAGATATTATATCCTCGTTAAAGACACACTAACACTAACTCGAGACTCTTTGGCATAATCAGAAAAAAAAGATAATTGGAAGGAAACTTACTTTTCCACTGTGTAATTTCATACCACAACCTGGAGCCACCAAAAATTACCTTGTGTGTACCTCCCACACTGTCTCCTCCAGGTGAGGTAAGTGACTTGCCCAATGTCACACAGCAAGGTGGTAGCAGACTGGGTCTAGAATTCAGGCCTCTTAACTTCTTTTTTTTTTTTTTAAGTTTATTTCTTTTGAGAGAGAAAGTGCACACCCATATGCAAGTGGGGGAGGGGCAGAGAGAGAGGAGGGGCTCCATGATATCCTCGCAGAGCCAATATGGGGCTCAAACTCACGAACTGTGAGATCATGACCTGAACCAAAATCAAGAAATCTAGAGTCAGAGGCTCAACCCACTGAGCCACACAGGTGCCCTCAGGCCTCTTCTTATGCTATTTCCTTTCTTTGTTTCTTTTTAATTTTATTTAAATCCAAGCTAGTTTACATACAGTGTAGTAATGGTTTCAGGGGTAGAATTTAGTGATTCATCACTTACACAGAATACCCAGTGCTCATCCCAACAAGTGCCCTCCTTCATGCCCATCACGCATCTAGCCCGTCCCCCCACCCAACACCCCTTCAGCAACTCTCAGTTTGTTCTCTGTATTTAAGAGTCTTTTATGGTTGGCTTCCCTCTCTGTTTTCATCTTATTTTTCCTTCCCTTCCCCTATGTTCATCTGTTGTGTTTCTTAAATTCCCCATATGAGTGAATCACATGATATTCATCTTTCTCTGACTTACTTCGCTTAGCATGATACACTCTGGTTCCATCCACATTGTTGCTAATGGCAAGATTTCATTATTTTTGATCTCTGAGTAACATTGCACGTTTTCTGTTTTCATTCATTAGTCAGTGGGCATTTGGACTCTTCCTATACTTTGGCTATTGTCGATAGCACTGCTGTAAACATTGGAGTGATTGTGCCCCTTTGAATCAGCGTTTTTGTGTCCTTTGGGTAAATTCTTAGCAGTGCAATTGCTGTGCACAGGGTATCTCTATTTTTAACTTTTTGAAGAACCTCCGTACTGTTTTCCAGAGTGCCCGCACCAGTTTCAACACTGTAGTCCTCTTTGCAATCAGTATTTTCAGTTAAGTCAAATGCTTAATTTGTGTGTTGGACAGACATGTTACAAATTCATAAAGCACATATTTAAAATGTTTTAGTGTTTATTTATTTATTTTGAGAAATGAGAGATAGAGAGCGAGCAGGGGAGGGGCAGAGAGAGAGGGACACAGAATCCCAAGCAGGCTCTGCACTGTCAGTTTGGAGCCCGATGTGGGGCTTAAACTCACAAACTGTGAGATCATGACCTGAGCTGAAATCAAAAGTCAGTCACTTAAGTGACTGAGCCATCCAGGTGCCCCAGTAAAGCACATATTTTATAGCTAAGCAGCAACTTCAGAGATAATCTAAGCCAACTCATTTCATTTCATATATGAGAAAACCAATGAGTTTGCTCACCTAAGCATGTTTAGAATTGCCTGCCAGTCAGTTGAACATACAACCAAAGATGTAGCTATAAATAGTCCAGAATTATAATAATTCTCCTCTGGTTTCAGGCTTAAGCCAAACTTCCTGATATCTTAGTCCTGCCCTAGCTTTATCCTGCTCTTTAATTTGATCCTTTGGTCTGTCCTGATTTCTGTATGAGTAGTTTCCCCTTGGCCCAAACTACCAAGATGGCTTTAAGGATCACAGGCATGAGGGGAATTCGTTGGTGGGTCAAGGGTGTGTGTCGTATGAGAAAGAAATGAGGGGTTGTCAAGAACTGTGAAGGCTCTAAAATTTCACCAGACTTGCAAGCTAACAAGGTAGCCTGCCACAGTCTCATGGAATTTTCTGGGTCAGAAATAAAGGACTTCGTTACTCACAGCAATAGTAGCAGCAAGAATATTGGCATTTTCTTGTACTGGTTTCCTAATTCCCAAAGGCAATGCAAAGAGGGCCTATTATTAACACCTGTTATTAATAGACATGGTGTGGTCCATTCTAAGAGAGGAACCCAAAATCCTAGAGAACCAGATCTTAAATAATGGACAGTAAGTATGCCTATACTTTGCTCTGAGAAAGATACTATCTTAAAAAGATAGTCTGAAACAAAGAGCATTCAATGACTCTGCTCACGAGGCATGTAGAAATGTGATAGACCCATGAAGAATTATCTCCCAACAAGTGTTAAGTACAAATGTGGAAAGTGAGCTCACAGTCCTCCAGCTACATCAGAAGACAAAAGATGGTGGGGAAGGTGGGAGTGGAAGCATAGGCGAATCAATCCTGTCCTTTCTGTAGCGATTCTATACCAGTGTCAGTTATGGCAAGGTCACCTGGAGGCTTATTTGTGGCATTTGACACATGTCTCCTGTTTAATGTATGTAGCTTTCAATTCACTACTTTGACAGAGTGTAGAAGATTCCAATCATTTCTTTGCATAGCTGTTAGAAATCTCTAGATGCTCCAAAACTCCACAGAAGAAAGAGGAATGTATCTGTTCAAACATTATTTGCTTTTAGAAGATAGTGTGTGCTGGGCAGGGCAAACCCATGGTGGCCACACTGCAGTTGGGGATGGGATGTGCACCCATTTCTTGTATCCTATTCTATTATTATATCCTATGTATTATATGTGTACATATACATATATATATATTATAGGCTATGTATTATATGTCCTATATATTATACCTATAATAAATGTGGTAAGGTTTGCTCACCACTGTGATACAGTCAGCAATACACCTGACTTGGTCTAGCCTCTCATTTGAAACCAGGACTAGATGGGTCATGAAGTCAGGCTTTACTTGTTATGTGGGCTCCATATCTGAGGGAGCTACTTTGTATCTATGACCAAGACCAGAGTCCACGCCTCTGGCTGACAGGCCTCAAGTCGGCTAGGATTTTCTTTTTCCCTCTGCCTAGATGAGGATGAATTCCTAAGCTAAAGGAAGGACAATGCCGCTCAGAACAGGAGCCCATAGATGTTGTTAGAACCACATCAGGAGCTGGAATAAGGTCCACAGAGGGACTCTGTGGCATTCCACTGGTCCGCAGGCTCTTTGCAACCACATCAGATGGGAGTTAACCAGTCAACTGGAATCAGGCAGTAAGAGCCTGGCAGGTGAGTCAGTGATAACATCCTCTAACTAGGGGCAAAGGGCAAAAATTCTGTCAAGAAATCAGGCAAAGCCCAACACTGTCCAATACAGGGTAAAGGCCATTCAACTGGGTTAGCTTTAGAAAGTGATACTGAAAGAGTGGACCATAGATAATTCTGCTGAGGTGATGGGCTGCTCTAAATACAAATGTAATGTAAATATAATTTAGAGCTGGCCATGCAAAGTGGTCCTTCCACCTCATTAGGGAACTCTATTTAGAATTAGGATAAGGGGATAAATAAGAGAGTGCTGGGAGCCATTTCTGAAGTAAGGCAGGTTTGCAAGGCCGCCCACCGTCAGATGGCGACTATCTGCACCCACTCAACCCCCACTCAATTTCTGCTTGAGCACCGACCCCCAGAGTGCCTGACTGACTGATATCAGGAGTGACTTGCCTTCTTATGCTAAAAATATGTGAATTGTACCTTATGAAAAAACTTGTTATAGGAGTTTCTTTTGTGATTATAGGAGCAAATGTTACATTTCCTGAGAAAACCGTTTTTCTTCCCCTCAGAAAACAGGCTATTGACCCCTGCTCACAAAGAACTAACTCTTGCCTTTACTCTGTTAAAAACATTGCCTTGTATTTAAATGCTAAAGATACCTTCCCCATGTGATAAGCAACTAGTCACCTATATCAATCACTATTGATAAAGATTATGCATGAGTCTTCCACCAATCTATGTTCTGGGAAACTTTTACATACCAAAGAATTTGTCATCAGAAATCATTGTCTAAAGCAATTGCCACTTCTGTTTCGTACCCCATAGATTTTTCCAATAATAAAAAAAAGCTGACTCTCTGGTCAATGCAGAGATACCTGCCTGGTGAGCAGAAAGAAGCCGAGGCTCTCTCGCTCCCTTTCGCCAACACCATCCATCCTTCAGGGAACCCTGGGTCTGCTGGAGCTGGACTCCGTCAAGAGAGTCCACGGGGTGTTTTGCACTGTTCAAGCAATCCACAAACTACAGCTTTACATAATTCCTTGGAGCTACTGTGAAGAATTTCAGTTCATGAAGATTCCCACAGAGCTGTAGCTCCCTATGGACTCAATATACTGCCGCAGTACATGGTCCCTGGTTGTTATCTCTAGATATTACCCCACCCAGGGGAGGAGGACTTCCTTCTTTTCTAAGAAATCAGGAGTCTCAAAGTAATGTCATCCTGTCTAACAGCTCCTTGGCCTGAGAACTCAAATGACACCACCCATGTTAGTGCCAGGACTGATGTCCCAGGGCCAATATATATTACTGGCAGATGATTGTGTAAGGACTTCCTCCCCACTATACAGTAGCTCAACCTTTGAGCTGTGCACGCCAATAAATAGTTACCTGTCTCAAACAGGAAAAAGCAACCTGTGCGGGCTGATTGAACTCTGGCCTTGCTGGCCAACCTGGATCCCAGGAATGCTGTGCACACTGCCTTGACTCTTGGGTTTGTTTTTCTCTTTATTGTGAAAAGAAAGATTCATTTACAAACTGTAGATGGTGGTCTAGCCTTTCTGGAGAACTGTGCTCATCAAACGCACAGAATTTCCACAGCAGCTTTAGGCAATTAACTCTGGTTTACTTCTGTTAACCACTTCTATGTTTGGTCTCCACGTTGTGGCCCGCTAGCATCAACAGTTATTAAGTCTTGAGAAGAAGCTCGGAGGAATGGTTTGTGAATTAGAGTTCATCCGTAAGCCAGAGGACTGCATAGAGACTGAACTTTAAAGGAACGGTCTTAGAGTATCTAGTGGCCTCTTACTTAATCATGGGGCTTTGCCTCGCTCCTGCCAGCCAGCCAGTCTTCCTTTTCAATGTAATCTGAAAAGTGGGACTCCTAATATACAATGTAGCACATGCATCTAGTAACATGAAGCAAACACTTCCCAGAAAACACTGTATTTGGAAAATGCCACTGTATTAGTTTTCTATGTCTCTTGTAACAAATTACCACGAAATTGGTGGCTTCAGACAACACAGGCTTTTATCTTACAGGCTGAAATCAAGGTGTCAGTATGGCTGCATTCCTCTCCTGAGCCTCTCGGAGAGAATTGGTTTCCTTGCCTTTTCCAGCTTCCAGAAGCCACCCACATTTCTTGACTCATGACCCCTTTTCTCCATCTTCAAAGCCAGCATCGTTGCATCTCTTTGGCCATTCTCCCACAGTCACAGTCACATCTTCCTCTGACTGAGTTCTCTTCCGCCTCCCTCTTCTTCCACTTCCAATGATCCTTGTGATTACATTGGCCCATCCTGATAATCCAGGATAATCTCCTTATTTTCAGACCAGCTAATTAGTAACCTTAACTCTATTTCAACCTTAATTCCTCTTTGTCATGTAACCTAATATATTCACAGGTTCTGGGGATTTGAACATGGACATTTTGGGGAACACTATTATTCTGCCTACAAGTCCCCTGCTGAATTACATTTGGACAGTCAGAGGTGAGGAAATGTAAAGACTTGCTCAATGTCTATCTTCCCAGCTGGCCTGTATAGAGGGGTCAAAGCTTTTAACCTGCACGACATCTTAAATGTACATGGTATAGCCGATTTGATTCTCTCCATGAGCAGACGATTGGGGAGGTTTATAATGGAGAATCCTGTTTAGAGGTCTTGGGGACAAATGATATCCTTACAGAATCCTTTTTGTTGGTGAATGATTTACTTATTTAATTGACACTTAACACATATATCAGAGCCTTGCAAACTAATCTAATTCTTAAAACAAACGTATCGAGTATGTAAAGTTGTTATGTCATCCTCATTTTACAGATAAGGAAACTGAGGCATAGAAAGGCTAAGTAGGGGCTCCTGGGTAGCTCAGTCCATTAAGCATCCGACTCTTGATTTTGGCTCAAGTCATGATCTCATGGTTTGTGAAGTTGAGCCCTGTGTCAGGCTCTGCACTGCTTGGAATTCTCTCTCTCTCTTCCCCTCCCTGGCTCTCTCTCTCAAAATAAGTAAATAAACATTAAAAACGAAAAGAAAAGAAACAAGAAAGGCTAAATAACTTGTGCAAGGTCGCACAGCTTGTATATGGCAGAGGCAGGACTTGAAGCCAGGCAGCATCAGGTCAGTCCAGAACCCTTGTTCTGACCGCCGTGTCAAGCTGCCTTGTCCTCTAAGGTTCCACCTGTCCCCCAGGCCTCTGCTGCTCCCAGGTGTGGTAGGTGAATTTGGTCTGTTCTTCAGCAACACCCCAGCACTGGCTTCTCCCCTTTGTAGCTTGCTGTTCATTGTCCTCTGTTCTCAGGGGTGCAGACCCATGATCCTCCCCCAAGCTTGGCCACAGGTGGCCTTGCCCCACCAGAGCAGTCACACAGCAGGCTGTTTGCTCTTGATGTGATATCCATGCCATGTGGGAACCACGGGGACTCAGGAAAGCTGAGCCTTGGAGCCTCTCTGCTGACCTAGTCTTGATCATCAGGGTCACTTTGACATAACTGCCCCTAGTTTGGTGTAAAATCACCTTTGGGGCAGATTCCTCTCAGAATCCCAGTGGGAAGCGAGGTAAAGGCCCTTCTTGTGCTCGCAGTAACACCATTAGGTAATGCACCTGTCCTGTTTTCCTCCAAGACCTGGAGAGGAGGGAAAAGCGTGACGCATTTCTGGCCCTCCTCTCTCTCCTCTTTCTCCTTCCTACCATCTGGCAGGACAGAAAGGGGGTGGCTACTCTTTCATTGCCTTAGAGCTGGCCTAACAGTCCTGGGAGGAAGGGGCCTGTGAGCTGGTCCTTCAGGCTTGGCTTTGATTCACTAAGGGAGGAAAATTTGGAAGGATTTGGAAAAACTCTTAAGTCACTGCTAGTTCCTTCAACTACACAACGGGACAATACTTTGAGGCCAAGCTCGCCATAAGTCCCCTGTGTATGGCGGTATTTATTACTCTCTAAACCTAGAACTTTCACACTTCTTTGCCTGTATGTAGGGAATATGTTTTACACTGTGACCTAGGCAAATGTGTACATATATATTATAAACAATCAAACCAAAAGCTACACAAATACTTATTACTTAGTACAATGCATCTGATCATTAAAAAAAAAATTTTTTTAATGTTTATTTTTGAGAGGGACAGACAGAGTGCAAGTGGGGCAGGGGCAGAGAGAGAGAGAGAGACAGAATCTGAAGCAGTCTCCAGGCTCTAAGCTGTCAGCACAGAGCCTGACGCAAGGCCCGAACTCACAAACCCTGAGATCATGACCTGAGCTGAAGTCAGACACTTACCTGACTAAGCCACTCAGATGCCCCCATCTGATCATTTTTAACATAGTCCTTTTTTTTTTTTCCCCAAAGGAAGAACACTGGTGGTAACCCATCACTCATGTCCCCAGGGAGACCTAACTTGGAAGCTTCTCTGGGATCTCAAGTGCCACCCCCCCCACCATATGATGCTTCTCATGTCACATTGTAATTTACATATTTTTCTCTCCCACTAGGGAGAGACTTTGTCCCTTTCATCTCTGCATTCCTAGCACAGCTACCAGCAGGCATTTAGGAAGTGTTCATCGAAGGGGTGAATGAAAAAGGGCCAGTGGTGTTTTCAAGCGTAGGTCCCCTGGTTCTGGGGTTGGAGGGTTCGAACCTTGTCAATGAGAGACCTGGGCTCAGGGTGGGGATCCCTGTGGAAGTTAGTTCGTACACCTCCCGCAGAAGGGACCTCAGTGTGCAAAGGTGAAATCAGACCCTTTATTTCCTTTCCTTTGATTTTTCTCCTAAACGGACCAGTTTGCATCCCTGGGCCCGAATGCCTTTGTGTCCTCTTCCAGGGTAATTTGCTGCTGTAAAGCTGACTGCAGACTCAAAAATCCAGGGCACTTGGCGTTTCTGCAAAGCCAGACTCTAGGAAATGTTCCCGTTGCTGAACACATTGGATGTGGTTTAGGTAGCAAAGCAAATGACCTAACAAGGAATATATGTGCTGAGCCTAGTTCCTGTTAAATTAATAGATTCACGTGCTGGCACATCCACAACCTCACAAGTCCTAGCAACCGGATGACGGCATGGCAACACAGCAGCTGCGGCCACTGCACGTGAGAAAAATCAGAGCCGAGTGTCTCTGGAGAGAAAACAGAAAAGGACTCCAGGATTGCCAGCTTGTACAGGGCTGGCTGAGGGGAGGGGCACGTCGGGGCAACCACAAGTAGACGCCTGCCCTAGTTAGGGATGAAGGAGTGTACCCTCCCTCCCGCTTCCTAAAACTTTGTTTTGTATTTTCAAAGTAAATAATTTGCTCTAGTCAGAGAGGAAATAATGCTGAGAGAGAGAGATATCATCACGTGGACAGAATGTTCTTTGTAGCCCTGGAAGCAGCGTGGAGGCGATTCTTATCAGACACTGTCCACGACTTGCTTCTCCGCAGCAGGACCACAAGCCTTTCTTTCTAGTTTTAGATCTGCACTGAAATCACCCACTTCTTCCGGCTGTCAGGCTCAAGAGCCCTTCTTTCCAGCTCTCCTTCTAGGACCAAGGCCGGGACCCCCCGTCCCCCCCCCCCCCCCCCCGCCAACCCCCGCCCCTGCGTGTGCTGAGGCCTCGGGACCAGGATAGATGCTCTGAGGAAGTGGAATAAGGACACCTGGACAGATGTCGATTCTTGTGAAACAAAAATATCTGCATGTACTATCAGGTTGGTAACACCCAACACCAGGGCTGCCTGGGATTGAGCAGCAGCCCACACCCTCTGATCTAGTTTAAATTCAAGGGTGATCCTTGCTCTGCAAAAGAGGTGAAGGCTGGGACATCTGTTCTCAGGACTCATGGGTTACCCTTAGGTCTGGGCCGGGCCCCTGCCCCTTCCTCCATGTTCTGCTTACCAGGCGAGGGACAGGAAGCTGAGAGGTTGTCATTGGGTCCACACTGACTTCTCTTTTGGCCTGTGAATTAGTTACCTATGGCTGTGTAACAAATTAATATAAAACACAGCAGTGCAAGACAATAAACACTTAGGGGCACCTGGGTGGCTCAGTCGGTGAAGCGTCTGTCTTTGGCTCAGGGTATGATTTCACGGTTTGTGAGTTCTAATCCCATGTTGGGCTCTGTGCTGACAACTTGAAGCCTGCTTCAGATTCTGTGTCTCCCTCTTTCTCTCTCTCTGCCCCTCCCCCCAACTCATGTTCTGTCTCTCTCTCTCCCTCTGTCTCTCAAAAAAGTAAACAAGAAACATTAAATTTTTTTAAATTTTAAATAAGACCACACACAGGTATTACTTTACAGTTTCTGTGGGTCAGGAATCGAGGCAGCTGGATGCTTCTTCCTCAAGGGCTCTTAGGAGGCAGCTGTTAGCTGGGGTTGAAGGTCTCATCTAAAGGCTGGGTTAACATAGGCGGAGGGGAACTATCCCAAGGCAACGTATGTGGTTGTTGGCAGGCCTCAGTCCCTCTCCACGGGGTGGCCTTAGGACATGGCAGCTAGCTTCCTCACAGTGAGCCACCCAAGAGAGAGTGAGAGAAAAAGAGCATGCAAGATGAAAGCTACAGTTTTTTTTTATAACCTAATCTCAGCAGAGACATCACGTGATTTTTGCCATATACTATTTATTTGTTGGAATCGAATAGGTTAGTCCAGCCCACTCCCTAGGTGAGGGGGCTACACAAGGCTGTGAATACCAGGAGGCAGGGGATCATTAGCAGGAGACTGTCTTCGAGGCCACCTACCCCAGCTTCTACACCCTGGTACTCCTGCCAATGTCACTCTACAGGGAAAAAGCAATGCATGTGTGTGCATATATAAGTGTCAGGCCTTCACACATTTACACCATCTGCTAATTATTCCTGGGCATGCCGAAATCCTGAATATTCATGAAATTGTGACTGAGAATTCAGAATCACAATACTGAACAAAGAAATACTCTGCTCCTGTCCTAGCAAATACGGAGCATCACATGGTTGTTTCTAGAAGTCTGGGTGACGTATTCACTCTATTCCCCTTGATTCTATCATTGCTTGCCGTGAGAATACACTAAGGAATTACTTCTATCTATCCCCAAACTGAAGTGGGCAATCCCTCCACCATCCCCCCACAACAGTATGATGCAATAAAAAATTCAGAAAATTGTAATTATTAAGAGTCTAATATTGCATGCGTATTTCTCAAAGCGACATTATTTTTCTTATGTGGTACATTTTGTATTTATAACGTGCCATTAATAATGTCTGAGTGGAAGTCAGAACTAGCACATAAGGGCGGCAGTGTGGGGGATTTCACGTTGCTAGGAGAGCTTCATCTGCATACTCCCAGCCTCGGATGATTCTGCATTTGTGGCTTCCCATTAGGTATGAACACAGAACTGGGGATCATTTCCCAGATGTCACTTTCCATCGGTTTCACATCCATCTTTCTGGACAAAGCCTTTATGGTTTCCTGTGCTTTGGTAAAAAGATGAAGCATTAGAACGGGAGGTTCTGTGATCTGGCCAATGTGCTAGCAGAAGCAGTATTTGGGGGGAAAAGGGAAAATTGTTAAGCCCTAACCGATGCTTTTGAACCACCTTTAAAAAGCTCCCTGTTTTCCACAACAAGCTACAATGAAGCTAATGTTTGTGTTATGAAAGCCCTCCACTGCAGTTTCAAATGTCTGCTTTTTTTTCAAACCACAGCAAAGGCTAGCCCCGTTGAGAATTCTTCCCTAAAGACTGCTGTTTAACCACTTTGTTGCTATTTATCAGAAACCAAAAAGACGGCTTTTTGTTGCAGTTTTTAATATGGTGAGCGAATTTATTTCGGGTAACGATAAATTCAAAATGACTATTGTCTGATGCTCTTCTCAGGGCTCCACCCTACCCTCCTAAGTCACTTTTGGCCCGTGATGAAACGTGGAATGCATCAGGCCTCAAAGAGATCTGTGAGTTGAGCGTAAAGGAAGAGGTGGAAATCGCGGGGGAGGATTAGAACAGAAACCATTTTGCAGCCCCAATGTGGACGCTGAAATAGCCCCCTGAAATGTGAGCTATGGTAACCGTCCCGCGCACTTACAACGAGTGGAAATGTCGAAGGACTATCGTGCAGACCTTTGGAGGGAATGTGGGGCGAGGAAACCCGTGCTTTAAGGCCCAGCTTAGGCATTATTTGGCAAAACACAAGAGCATTCTGCTTTCTGACAGGACCTTCTAGCCTCAACGTGAAACTGAAAAACTTTCTCTTCCTCCTCCTCCACCCTTTTGTTTGTGCGGTGGATGTGTTTCCCCAGGAACCCCAGCTCCCCGGGGTCCCTGAGCCCCAACGCCACCTTCCAGACCCAGCCTGAGAACACAGGTTCGGTCGCATTTCTTGGGCGCGGAAACGACCCGCAGGGGTGCAGGCTCGGCGGACGGCTGCCCGCGGGGCCCCGGCAGCCGTGGGCGAGCTGCGCCGGGGAGTCGGCGCCCGGGCAACTGGGGCGCGCAAGAGCCGGGGGCGCGGGCGGGCGGGCGGCTGCAGGGCCCGGCGCGCCACCGCGCGAGCTGCTGGGTCACAGCCCGGGCCGCGCCGCCCGCTCCGCGAGGAAGTGACGACTGCGCCGTCCCGAGAGCAACAAAGTTTGAGTCTGCGGGCTGCGCTCGTCTGCGCCCAGCGCCCCGCGCCCCTCCGAGCGGCCCCGGGATCCAGCGTGCAGGTGAGCCGCGGGCTGGGCGCCCCCTCTGCCGCCGGGGCGCCGGCGTGGGGCTCGGAAACGCGTGGGCCCGGGGCTTGGCCCCGCGGGCGGGGATGTGGGGGGCCGGGCTGGGCCCGCCGCGCCGGGCGCTGGGGTGCGGCGGCGCTGCAAAGGGGGTCGGGGGACCCTCCGCGGCCGGGGTCGGAGGCCCCAGGCTGCGCCCCTGTTGTGGCCCGTTTCCCGCGGGAGTTAAAACAGCCGGGGCTGCAACCAGGCGGCTCGGGGCGCCGTGTGCTAAAGGAGGGGGGCGGGGAGGGGCTGCCCGCGGCCTGCGTGCGGGGCTAGTCGTCCGCCCCGCGACGCATATCCCCAGCGGCCGGGCGCCACCGTCCCCCAACCCTGTCCGGTGCTTCCCAGGGGAACGTGCTCTTCCTCTTCGCAGCCTTCGGTGAGGTTGCAGGAAGGAAGTTAAAGAAACTTTCCCCCCACTTTTCTTTGCTCGGCCCTCCCGTGACGAAGAGCAGAGCAACTCGGACTTTTGGGAAAACAGCCCCGCTCCTTTCCAAAAAAGCAAAACCAGAATTGCCCCCAAGCCCCCTTTCAAAGAATCGCTCCTGATTCCCCCACACCACGTCCCGAACCTGACAGTAATCCCTAAGGCCTAACACTTTGCAATTTAGCCATAAAAACTGTCAGCACGCCCACGTACATATGTGAGTGTTTTCTATATAAAACTCCGAAACCCGTTTCCAGTGGACTCTGTGGCATCTCAGCTCGCTTCTGTTTTCTAAAACTGCTAGGGCTGCAGGATCGTGCTTGTGAACTTTGCTGGTGGTTCCCGCCGCCCTCGGTAGCCTCGTGGCGCAGGGGTTTTTAAAGAACAGCTGAGAAGTTTATGACATCCCTGCAAAGTAACTCAGGACTGGCTGGCCGGGCGGGTGGCGGCCGGGCTCCCTGACTTGAAGACCGCGACTGTGGCGGCAGCGGCGGGACAGCGTTGGTGTGTGCTGGAATGTACGTCGGTGCCGTGGGGACTCCAACATGGGATGTCTAGAGGGTGAATGGTGCAGTTCTAGCAGCAGCTTCCTGCCGGCCTGTAATTACAGCGTGATTGCACAGTCAGGCATTGTTGGCGTGGATGTTTATACACAGGCTATTGTGCAAGACCTTGGTGGCAGGGAACAAAACGCAGATTTGCATTGCAAATGCCCAGGACTGATCTAGGCTTGAGCTGCAGTCACCAAGTTCTTTTTTGGCTTTTAACCTTAGCTAGGTGATTTATTTCCTTGCCTCTCCCTTAACCTCGGACAGTTTGCCAAACTCCAGAGAAGTGAAGGGGACCCAGGAGGGCAGACCCCTCCACTCCCACCTTAGGCAGCCTGAAAACTATCCCGGGAACTGTACCCTTATTTGTGTCTGTAGAAAATGTGGGATGACGTCAGCAGGAAAAGGAGATGGGAGATCGCTATCAGCCTCCCCAAACGGGAAAGCAGTTTGAATTAGCAAAATTGCACGGTTGCTTGGAGTGGGGCCTGGTTGCAAAGAGGACACGTCAGACATGTGTGATTGAGCTGGCGAGCTAGACTTTGAGCCTTGAAGTGTCAGCTGCAGAAACTTAGTAGGTGGGTCCTAATTCTTTTATTGTCTTCTGGGCAAAGGGAAAAGTGCTGGGGTTTTGAGACTGTGTGTCTGTGATGGTGTCTGGGGTGGGTGGGGCAGTACCCACAGGGGAGTGACTCAAGTTCATTTTCTCCAGAAGAGCCCATTTCCTGAGCCCGGCCTGCAGTGCAGAGCAGGATGGGGGTCCTCATACCTCTGAGCTTCCGTGCTGCAGGAAGGGAGCCAAGCCTGCAAGTGTGGAAAGAAGGCAAACAGGTTCTCCTTGAGGGCCTCAGATGTGGCTAACTGTAGTAAGAGGGATTTAAAAAACTGTCAAAAAGCTTGTACAGGATACAGTCAGGGCCATTCTGCTCCTACCCCATATCTTAACCCACTCTCCCTATGGCCTAGGTGGGAGATCTCATGGGCCACCTCTTAGCCCTGCACCTCGGGGGTGCTGTGTGACCCTGTGGCACCGCCCCACCCAGGGCTGGGGCAGCCTCTCTGCTCAGAGCGGCAGGTACTGATAGTGCGGGCACACTGCAGCTTCCCCACGCCTGGCCTTCTCCCCAACCAAGTAACTGAGTTTCACCTGGAGGAAAAAATGCTGTTTTGCAGCCTTGTGCCAGCTGTGTGTCATGGGCACAGTGACAAGTTGTCAAACCAAAACATTAGGGCACAGTCCCCGGCGGACACCTATGTGCTTCCAGAGTCTCGAGGAAAAACATATGAAATCAGGATGTTTCTAGAAAGCCTGGGATGCACAGGCACAATTGCCACAGGGGAATGAGGTTTAGAGCAAAAACACCACCATGGTAGGAGTTCCTGAGTTGCACAATCTTCTGTTCTGGGTACATTTGTGTTTTTACTGAACTTGGCGGTCAGGGTTCTGGTTAAGCTGCATCACCTGATGTGGTTGCTTTAGAAAGGACCTCCCGGTGCCCAGCACTAGCCTTGAGGGGCAAAGGAGGGGAGCATTTCCTTCTGACCCCGAAGAAAAGACAGTTTTGAGTTGTGGTACTTAGTGTTAATTTAGAACCTGCAGAGACTGAAGGTGTCCAAAGGCCCTCAGGAGTGTGGGCAGGAGAACAGAGGAGAGGGACCCCTTGCAAAAGCCAGAGGAAGAAGGAAGCGGATTTCCTGGAATTGTGGCCTCACCAGGAGTTAGTTGCCTGCCCACATCTTCGGTTCAACCTGGCCAATTTTTGTGCCTAACTCAGGCCCTTCTCCTGGCTTGCCTGGTTTTGCCTCTGCCTTCACAGGGGCTTGGCCTGCAGTTGTACATAGCGCAGGGTAAGACCGGAAACGCAATCCCGACTTCCTCTCCCACCTTGTGTAAATGCTGATTTATGGCCTGAATTTGCTACTCAGTTCCCAGCCCCTGAGCAGCCCTGCTGCCTCCCTGTGCACGATTAGGAACAATTTTGAAAAAACTCTGCATCGGAACCCGACAGATTGAAAAAAAATCATTTTGTGTTAAGAGGAGAAACTGTTGGAGGTAATCAGCAACTCTGGTGAAAACCCCAAAATGCCACTGAGACAGGCAGACGAAGAAGTCCCTTGCAAGAAGGTGGTCTCAGAATGAAAGCCTTTTACGCTCTCCAGGCCTGATATGTGTATTTCTGTTCATCTGCCTCCTCCCAGCTGCCTCACTCCCTACACCACAAGCCAGTGTTTTGACACCACAACTAACCTCCAAAAAAGGAGGCAGAACACCCCCGGCTAAAAGAGGGCATGCCCGACTCTGAAGAAAGTGCTACAGTTTTCCAGATGCCTCGCAGTTCTGTCCTGCAAATTTGTTTTCTTCTTTAAAATGTTCCCCCCTTCATTTCTCGCACTCACTGAAGCATCTCTTTGTAAGGTCCTTAAGCCTTTTTTTCCTTGTCTCCATGACACAGGGCCTTGCTTTACGACTTTCTGACTTTCTGTACCAAGTGCTACTTGAAATATACACAAGGCTTTGCATAAGCCTCAGATAAAAGGCTCTCTGTAATGTCACTTCAAATGCCTGGTTGCAAGGGTCACCCTTTTGCTCAGCAACCTTCAATGGCTCCCCTCTGTCTGCGTGGTAAGGATCAAACTTCTAGGCTGGCAGTCAGGGCCTTCCACACAGGGGTCTGGCCTCTGCTGATCTCCTGTCCTAACCCTCTGACCCAGTGACCCACTCTGTGTGTTTGTCCAAACTGCTGGTGGCAAGCATTCCTACCTCTCATGCTTCCCCGGAAGCCTGGAATGCCTTTTTCTTCTGTTCTGCTTGGCTCGATCTTGCTTTTCCTCCAGCCCTGTTCATGTTTTCCCTCTTCAAGAACTTCCCCTGTCCTGTCCTGCGAGTTGTCCCCCAGGGACTTCAGGAACCTACACTGGGGCCCTGGACTGAAGAAAACCTTGAAACCTGGTCTAAAGGGTTTTTTAACATTTCTTCTGGGCTTCACTCATCCCCTTCATTCAGCTCCTTCAATGTGCCTTTTGTGTGGATCACCATTACCTCTTTTTAACTAAACTGGAAGTCCCTGTTTTAAAGGTATTTGTATCTTCAGACCTGGTGGTCTACTCACAGCAAGACCCAGTAAATATTTGATGATGAGGGTACAAATGGCAATGGCTATCACATATTGTCCACGTGTGTACAGACACACACAGCCGCACCATGCACCAAGGACCGTGGTTCCTGGTCTGTATTCTAAACACTTACGCAGGCTTGCCTCCTCTTGCCCATTAGCCTCGCTGGCGCCTCCTGGCTTTGCACTTCATTGTTCTGTTCCATTTCCAGTACCTCTTCTTCCTGGGCGCCGGATGGTATCTGTCCAGCTTCCACACTGGCTCCTCCTTGCCCTGATTTGAGCCCCGTTGACCTGCCTGCCCCATAATGTCCAATGCCTGAGCCACAGCTCTTAGGGAAGAGCATTCATCATCTGGGTTGCTCTGTCCTTCGAAGGGAGCCAAACTGTTAGAAGGAGGTAGGGCCAACTCTCAGGCAAGACTTTTGAGGAAGGCAGAGGGGTGTTTCCTGGTTAGCTGCAGGTTTGTTTTGCACAGAGAGGCATTGAACCTATAAAACTAGGCTAAACTATAAAACGGAGTCTCTGGGAGATCCTGGCTAGACCCTAACATTGGCCTTGACTGGGAGGATTCTGTCTCCACCCAGTTCTCATGCTGTTAACCTCAATCTTGTCATATAAGTTAGATCCTTTCTTTTTGAATTGAGATACAATCCACAAATCATAAAATGTATTCTATAAAAAAGATTTTTTTAAATATATTGTTTTATATAAAAATAAAATCTGGTAGATTCTCACCCCCACCCCAATTTTCTATTAAAAAAGATAATATATAAATATGGTTCAAAATTCAAAAGAGATGTTATACAGTATAAAGTAAGTCTCAAAAGTCTCTTTCACATAGACAAGAGATTGCTATACATATTATACCCACATATACAAATGCAATAGAATTAGAGAAATAAATACCTTTTTTAACCCCTTGAGGGAAGGATGACCTTCTTAAGAAAGATACAAAACAGAAGTCATAAGAAAATACTGATAAATTTGATAACATGAAAATTTGAAAAAAATACATTTCCCAGTCTCTAATATTCCCCATTTTTTCAGTCCTTCAGTTTCCCTGTCTTAGGCAACTACAGTTTGTTATTTTTTAGCCATGCCTCCAGATGTAGCCTCTAAAGACTGAAGAAAGTATAAATATATAAACAAATTCTGGCATACTATACACAGGGTTCTGCATTCTGGTTTTCACTTAATATATCTTGGAGATTATTGTATAACAATGCATGTAGAGGTGCCTCATTTTCCCCAACGGCTAGTACTCCACCGTAGGAAGATGCCATCATTTAATGAACTAGTCCCGTACTGAAGAGCATTTGGGCTGCTTCCAGTCTTTTGCAGCTACACACAGTGTTGCAGTTAATACGTTGAATGAACTTTAAATTTTTTTTATGTTTATTTATTATTGAGACAGAGAGAAACAGAGCACATGTGGGGGAGGGGCAGAGAGAAAGGGAGACACAGAGTCTGAAACAGGCTCCAGGCTCTGAGCCATCAGCGCAGAGCCTGACGTAGGGCTCGAACCCACAAACCGTGAGATCATGACCTGAGCCAACCAAAGTCGGACACTTAACTGACTGAGCCACCCAGGCGCCCCTGAATGGACTTTTAATTGAAAGTTCTTGAAGAACATACATGGGTGAAACTAGAATTTCCATGGAAAGCTATTTATGAAAAGTTATGCGTAAACCACATTTAGTAAGCCGATGATTTCTAGAATCTGTTGTTTCACTAAACAGTCAACTTTTAGAGCTGACTAGGACCTTAGGGACTGTTTTCATCCAGTCCCTGTTTATGCAGTAACAGCATCTCACAGAGTCCTGAAGTTAAGAACGTAAAGCTGGGAAGGGCACCTGCAATAACTCTCATTTTTAACTAAGGTTCGGACAGGACACGTGGCTTCTCTGAGGTCATACAGCTGTTGAATGGAAGGGTCAGGGCACAAACCCCATATTATTCCATTTCCTCTTGCCATCCTGCACGGATCATTTTGGTCATCATAATCATTAGTTCCAGCGTGTTTCTTCATAAGCCAAGGACTCTGTCTCTTCAGTTTCCTTAAGTCAGTACACAAAGATTTAAAAAGAAGAAACTTACCAACAACAATAAACAATGGGGGAGGGGAGGTCTTTTAGAAAACAGTGGGATGCATTTTTAATAAACTTCTTGCCATTATATTATCTCATTATAATCTTAATTGATCTTAATTGCTACCAACCTGTTGAGTCCCTAAAAACTCCTAACCAGCCTCATTTGGTCAGTAAGATTACTTAGTATTTTCTAAGTGCAGAAAGTGGGTTTGGTAACAGGAAGGAGAAGGAGGAATTCTCCCAGTTCCTAAGATCCCAGTTGTTTTATGAGGGACCTAGGAGAAGGCCCAGGAATGCACTTTTCTCTGCCCTGTGATGCTAGCCCTCTAGCCCTCTCTATCGACTCTTCCCTGTCCCCACCCCAGTCTCCCCATCGCAGGCCATTGTAAGGGGCCTGCAAAGGATCTTCCATACGAGTCCACGTCCACTTCCTCTGTGCCTTCCCAATAACAGGTGTTTTGTGACAACTTAGGAGTCAACAGTTGCACTAGACGTGGTGAAAGGCTCAGCATTTCCTCCACCATCTCTCCAGGGAGGCTGTGCTGAACCACCCAGCTGACATTTAGGATCTGACTTTGCCCAGTTACAGAGAAGAAGAAAACCGGCCAGAGCAGTAGCAGTGGTAACCCTGCCCAATGTGGTTTATAGGGTACTTTCCCTCACATTCTTTTTTTTTAATGTTTATTTTATTTTTGAGAGAGAGAGAGAGAGAGAGAGAGAGCGAGCGCACAAGCAGAGAAGACAGAGACAGAATCTGAAACAGGTTCCAGGCTCTGTGCTGTCATCACAGAGCCTGATGTGGGGAGAGAACCCATGAACCGTGAGATAATGACCTGAGCCAAAGTTGGACAGTTAACCAACTGAGCCACCCAGGCACCCCTACCTCATGTTCTTGATTCTTTTACTCACTCATGCGACATGCATTTATTGAATCCCTACTGTGTGCTCTGTGCTAGGTACTGGGCATACGGAGATGAAGAAGATTCAGCCTCCCCCTTCAAGGTGCTCATGGTCTGTGAGGGAGACAGACGTGCAAAAGCCAAGAGCAGTTAGTGGCACGCTGTCGATGTGAACGTGTTCAGGGGTCTGCTGGGCTGAGAGGAGGGACTGGTCACTTCTGCCAGGCCAGAGGAGAGAGGAATGTTAAGAAAGGTCCAGGGTGGCCCTGGTGCCTCGCATGGTTCCTGTGCTTGGTGAATGCTGTGGAATTAATCAATGAGAAGCTTCCTGGAGGACCGGATTGAGAGTGGAGTCCTAAGAAATGAGTAGGTGTCCACCAGGTAGCAAATAGAGTCAGGGCATTCTCGACATGGCGAGCAGCTCAGGCAAGTGCAGTAGAGGCAGGACATGGTCCCTTTGGGAACCGCAAGCAGCAGGGTGTGATGGAGCACTGATGGGACAAAGTGCTGAAAGGGGCAGGCAGGGGCCAGGTCATGCGCCAGTCGTTTGTGTCGGCTGAGAAGTTTGGACCTTAGCGTGAGGGCAGTAGGAGCCACAGAGGGCTGTGTGTGTGTGTGTGTGTGTGTGAGAGAGAGAGAGAGAGACAGAGACAGAGACAGAGACAGAGAAAGAAAGAGAAACAGAGAGAGGTATCTTTGTTTTGAAAGATCATTCTGCTGTGATGTGGAAGTTTGACTGGAGATCAGGGAAGACAGGCAGCGAAGAGACCAGTGAGGAGATCATTGTAGTCATTGGGGCAAGATGGAGGAGTCTGAGCCAGAGCGGTGCGGGAGGGACGGGCTGGATTAGGAAGGCATCAGGGAGTTGGGTTGATAGGCTGTGAGGACCAACCAAATGTATAGAGCAAGGGAGAAGTCGAAGTAATTGCTCAGGTTTCTACTTGAGACATAAGAAGAAGAACAGACTTTAGGGGAGAGACAACGAGTCTAATTTCAGACATGTTGAGTTGGAAGTACTATGGGGTATCTGAGAGAGATGTCTAGTGGGCAGTTGGACATATGGGTCTGGGGCAGGAGATCCCCAAGAGAGGGCCATGGGAGATATTGCCCTCTGTGAATCCTCACTAAGCCATCCCAAATAAACATCATTTAAGTAAAAATGATGACTTACTGTGTGGCTGCAGCTTCAACACAAGTTCCAAACAAACCCGATTACTTCCCTTTAGCCCCTTTGTCTATCAGACCTTCTGGAGCAGTCCTCTGGGGATCACCAGAAGGTAGAAGGCAGCTGGAGATAGGGAAGCTGATGGCAGCACGGAGAGCACACAGTAGGAGGTGAGGGGACCACCACTGAAGAGGCACGGTGTAAAGGAATCAGCAGTAGAGACTGAGAAGGAACCAATGGTGAGGGAGGAAGAACCCCAGGAGAGCATGGTGTCATAGAAGCTGAGGGAGGAGGGAACTTTGCAGTCGAGGAAGACAGAGACGGTGATTTTGTGCACCTAGTATGGCATGTGGCACGTAGAAAGTTCTCCATTAAATATTTATTAAATTGAGTTGAAATCTATCAACTGTTGGCCACTGGGGATGTCAAGAGAGAGAAGACTGAAAAAATGATTGACTTGGGAGTTTGGGGCTATTGCAGCTGTGCCATGGGGACTTCTCATTTGGTTTCACCTCCCTGTGGAATTGGTGGGGCAGGTGTCACCTGCTGCAGGGTTGAGGTGGCTCATGCAAGTTCTAGAACCCAGGTTTCCTGCTCCCACATCCACCTTTCCCGGAGAAATAAGGAGGAGTCCAAGGGAGTGGCAATGCCTTTCATTTCTGATATTAATGCCCCAAACCAGTACAACCAGGGACAGGGAGGCCGTTACATTCAGCATTTATGGCATTTGTCCATATTTGTGACTATTTGGTGGCTGTAATCCTCTTGGATGTGTGGCTATTTAAATTAGACTCTTTTCACAGAGAAGAGGACAGAAGCTTGAGTGTAGGCATGACCTTGGGGGGCCAGAGGAGCCATTGTGGACATGGTGGGGCCATCCAGGTCTTAGGACTCAGCTACATTAAGGAGAAAAAGAATAAACTGGAAGGATACGTGGTGGCTCACTGAAAGCCTAAAGCACAAGGACTCAGAAATGGATCGGGACCTGTGGGCAGTTGGGTGGCCGCACGATGCTGCTGGCCTGGCATCACTAATACCAGCTTATCTGGATGCTGCTCCCCCCTCCAGAATGAGTTCTGAACGCTCCCTGCCACTCAGTCCACAGGCAGAACCCAGGCCACGCATCTGGTTGTCCAGCTCAGGTCACATGCCCACGTTCTCCCTGCCGGGGGGGGGGGGCACTGAAGAATGAAGCCCTGAGGTTCAGCTTCCCTAGCAGCAGGTGGAACTCTGCCTGCCACCAGGATCACAGTGCCATGCCCCTGAGAGTGGACATGGGAGGAAGAGATGGAGCATCCCCCTTAGGCCACTGAAGATATCTACATCTTGATCTTCATCTTTCTTGACAGTTTTCTGACTCTTTCAGCCTTCA